>MU275378.1:5720-47160 GCA_022160315.1 Panus rudis PR-1116 ss-1
TCCTGGGCCATCTGATCCAGTTGTTGCCGGTATTCGTAGTACTCGGCGACCAGGGGTTCATCCGGGATCACCATCTCGTTTTTCTTCTCTTCCTCTCTGCGGAGCTCTGAGATATCATGATAAATGGTATGTCAGAAGTTCAGAACGCCCGCGAAATAACTTACCGTCTTCAAGCAGTGGTACTCCAGCACTTCTCTGGAACTGCAAGAAGCACCTCTCGAGCATATACTCCGGGCTGATACCTTCTACCTTCAACAGGTTCAATACCATGTTGTACCCGAGATGGAACGCCGAGTCCAGCCTATCGGCCTCACCCTTAATCATCTTCTTCGCAGCAGCGGGCTCCAACTTCTCGTCCACCATCATGATCACCACACCGCGATCGTCGAGACCACGACGACCGGCACGTCCAGACATTTGAATATACTCTCCCGAAGAGAGATTCCGGAATTCGCGTCCATCAAATTTCCGCACTGCTGTAAAGACGACAGTCTTGGCAGGCATGTTGAGACCAATCGAGAAGGTCTCTGTGGCAAAGAGAACCTTAATGAGTCCTTTTTGGAAGAGCATTTCGATGACTTCTTTCAGGATGGGGAGCAAACCTCCGTGATGGATGCCAATTCCGCGTTTAAGTAGTGGCAAGAGGTTGGATATTTGCGGTAGTTGTCTATCGTCTTGGAAAAGGGTCTCGATAGCGTTGTTGAAAATGTTGGTGATCATGTCTTGTTCCTCTGTCGAGTTGAACTGGAACTTAGACATAGCTAGAGCGAGAGCCTCGCATTCCCGTTTGCTGAAGGCAAACACGATAACGGGATGGCAATTCTTCATCATGATCTTCCTCACGATTTTCTGAATATCGGAAGGGCCTAGAGACGCATCAGATCTGCCAACTGTATGCGATTCACCAGATACTTACCTTTCTTGTCTCCGCCTTTCTTCGTCTTGCCCTTCCTGCCCTTCCCGCTCTTGGGGTCAGCAGGGTCTTCACCTTGCCTCTCCTGCAACGAGCCCATAGCCTTCGCGAAGTTATCCTCCCGGAACTCGGACTTCTCGTTCACGACCAGATAAATACCCTCGCCACCAGCAGGGAAGAGATAGTGCTGCAGCGGCGTAGGTCGGAAGTCGGTATAGACGACGTGACACGGTTGCTCGTGTGATTTGCATATCCATTCCGCAAATTGCATTGCATTTGGGATAGTGGCCGACAGGAATACATAGCGCACAGTATGAGGTAGAAGGATGATAGTTTCCTCCCAAACCACACCACGTTCCTTGTCGCGCATGTAATGAATTTCGTCGAAGATGACCCAAGCCACCTCACGCATGATCTCGGACCCTCTGTAAAGCATTGACCGCAAAATCTAATATTTCCCGTTAGTCATATGCATGAGCCACTTGCCGTGGCACAAACCTCTGTGGTCATAACCAGACATGTTGCTGAGGGATTGATTGTGACATCTCCAGTCATGAGACCAACATCACCAAACTCAGCAAGCATTTCACGATACTTCTGATTACTCAGAGCCTGTATGTGCAATAAACATTCAATATATTTGCGAGAACGGATGTTTCTAACTACTGGCCTTGATGGGACTCGTATAGATAACTCGCTGTTTGTTTTGTAAACACTGCGCAATAGCATATTCCGCCACAACGGTTTTTCCAGCACTAGTATGCGCGGATACAAGTACACTCTCGTTCCGTTGTATGGCATGCACAGAGACTTGCTGGAAAGGATCGAGGACGAACTTAAATTCACGAGCTGGTTTTGCGGGGGGCACATGTTGTGAGATGGGCACATAAGGGTAACCCGGAGGTACAGCAACTTGATGTCGAACCTAAACACACTTACACATGAATATACTATAGACGGGGAAGAAGACAACGTTCTAACCTGGTGACGAAGCTCAAGGTGCGCTCCAGCGTCGACCGTGCCTTGCAAACCCGCGCTGACAGGAACCTCTCGCTTCGCTTCAATTTCAACTTCATCAACAACCACAGGTTGCGGTGAGGCCATCCTGGGCTTCTTAGGTACGGAAGGACCTGCTTCATTTTCAGCAGCGGACTGGACGGCATCTTCGTCTTGGGCGGGATCCACCTTGCGCTTTCGGGACGCGTCCGCGGAGTCAGATTCGCTAGTTTTCTGTCCGTCTACGTCCATATGGGCCTCGTAGTATGACTCCTCGTTGAGTTCTGGTTCTTGTGCATTCTCATCCAAAAATGAAAAGAGGTCGTTGGAAGCCATGGTTTTGAGATTTAAGAAGTCCCACGTATGTTTCGCGCAGCAGTTTCGAGTCCGGCAATAAAGGTCCAGTGAAATAGGTAAGGAATATCGTCGGCGCCACAGTCGGTCTGTGGTCACCGCGGGCAGGATACTGACACAAGTTGAGAAGAAAGTGCAGACTGCACTGTCACTGCAGTGATCGGCCAAGTTCAGCCTGAGCTAAGCTTTAAGTTTGGCGCTCTGAAATGAACGTTGTTTGCACTTGTTGTCCAAGAGCCTCTATGAAGTTACCGTAGATGGATAAGTACGAGCCCGAATTCCAAGGACAGCGAGTCTTGGCCCCTGCCAAACTCAAACATCGTATTCCGCAGACTGGAAGATGAGATTCCACAAGACAGGACATGACAGCCATAGATGACCTGCGCACTCTGGACCATAACAGCACATCTTGGGTTACCAAACAGCGTAGTATGTCGGTTCAAACTTCAAACTTCACACTCTCCCTGCGAAACAACCGTTGACTGTCTATGAGAAACCCGGGGTGCCCAATAGAAATAACCAGTGGCGTTGTGGGCTATGCACTAAGCTGGGTCAGCGTGATATTGAGACGAAGTCTTGGATGCCTTTCGTGATCGGGAAGGGCGTAGATGGGAAGCGTGAATCGGGACGCCTTCCCCCTTCACTTTGCGGCTTTTGTGGGGCAGAAGGATTTTCAATAGCCTCATCTCCAAGTAATCTTTTCATCAGGCATGGTAGACCAGCAATAGATGCTGACGTTCTGTCCAACACTGATCATTGATGGGACAGTCGCAGTGTACAATGTATACAGGTACAGAGGACTTTTCTGGTCATTGACTGCTTCAAGTTGTTCTCGCCGCAGGTGTCTATCCCAGGCCTTTGTATACTCTCGTATAAAGCAATAGCTATGTACAGAAGCGGGCCGGATGTACCTCTACCTCACTATTTGCCCTCTGCATTAACACACCAAGTTGGGCGCGCTGGTAACTACTTCACCTCCACGATGTTGTGATAGTAATGGAGGACGAGCCTGAAGCGGGCGTCGTCGCAGAGCGATTAGGGTCAGATTCCCAGACAATCTGAGAGTGTGAGTTTTAGTCAGTTACGATCGGTGACAATGTCTACTGCAGTGAGTGAGTGCTTACACTTCCGTCAGTCTCCTTACGGATGAACTTGAACTCAAAGGTTGTGCTCGCAGGTAAGCTCACGGATACCTTCCAGACAGGATATTCCGCGGAGGATAGAGCGATCTGTGCGCGTGATAAAAATGAAATCAGAGAGCGTTGAGTTGGTTATTGTGCCATAATGAATGATGAGACACATACGGCTGCCGAAGGATTCCAGCTCCCAAGTTGAGAAATACTTCCTACTAGGAAGATATTCTACGAACACAGTGTATCAGACTCGGATTCATAACATTCTTTAGGAAAACAAACCTCGCCGAAAGTGGTTGTAGCGGTCTCTGCAAAGTTGACAGTCACAGTTCCGCTGCCCGGGTTGCTACCAGAACCGGAACCAGAGCCTTTGGCACCAGTGTGAATTGCGACCGCACTCCTCGCTGGAACCGTTGCTGTGAATTGACCACCAGAGACAGTGAAACTACCATGAGTGATGAGAATCTATTGAAATGTTTGAACAATCACGCGATGAGACGTACGCAGAGCCGGTGCAACTACCAGAAGAGCTTGTACCGCTGATGACATCGCAGTATGAACCATCGGGTAAGGATGTGGTGAAATTTGATGTCCAGGCCGAATCCGCGTCATTGATAGCGACGAATCCAAGGGACCCTGCATCCCAAATCAATATTTCCCGGATGCACAGACCAGCACTTGGACTTGAACCTACCTCGTCCAAACGCAATTTGACTCGATTGAGGCGACACCCAGTTGTTCAATGCAGAGCTTCCGACAGTGTTATGGAATCCAACCATCCCTGAGATGGCGATCCATCTATGTTGGCAAAGCCATCCATTGGCACCACCTGTTCCAGTGCATGTGCCTGCTCCTCCGTTGGGTGCGCCAGCATCAGTATTAGTGAAACCACTATACGAAGAGAGAATCGTCGGTGTGCCGTAGGGGTGTGCGAGGGAGAAGATAGTGGCAGTGACGTAGGTGTTGGACGGGGAGTTGTTATTGAGGGAGTTTCCATTCTATTTTCGAATAAATAGTAAGTTAGGAGAGGATTGTGGGTGAACGATGGGCGTGAGACATACGCGCTCCGTGTCGTGGTTCGTCACGAATACGTTTGCTTGGTTTCCGGGGACCCAGCCTAAATACGGGTCAAGTGAGAATCAAATCGTATTATACTGTCTGGAATGGCGTGCAAACCTCTATTGTCCAAGTCCTGGAGGCTTGCGATATTTCCGTTCAGGAATGCATCCTTGAGAGCAGAAGTGTAACGGAATCTATATGATTCAACTCATGAACACGAAGCAACCACAAGTTGGATAATTTTGTGACGCACTCTTGCACATCACCTATGAGAAATAGACAGCTATCAGCGAAAGAGACAGTATGACAGGAGCAGATGGCTAACCATTTCCAGTATATTCGTTGGGCGTAATGGGCTCGCCTGCGCCGTAAATAACTTCTTGCGTGATATACGGAGTACCGTTCAGACGTCCAAGGATGTTAGCAAGATCCGTGCTAGCGATGTCTGATGCGAGGCGGCTAGTAGTCAGAAGTATCGACGAACATCATAGACAAGTGCACTCACGCTTCGCTGCGTCAAGACGCAACCCATCTGCACCGAGGGACAAGAGGTCGTTGGCATACTGAGCCAGGCGTCCGCGGACATACTCTGTATCGGTCGCAAGACTAGAAATAGAAATCGTCAACAATCATTTCTTTCCGCATATAGTCCGACAAAACATTTGTACACTCACTCCGCGAGGTTGACCAACTCGCAAGTTTGAACCTCCTGACGATTATCGTAGTTCACAATATCGTCTCCAGGCTCAAGACCGCAGTGATGGAAATCCTGAGTTTGGTAGATCCCAGGATAATTGTAGTGTGTGAAGGAAGAGCCAGCGACGCCCGTGCCGGAGTCGACGCCAGCCATGTGATTGAAGATGGTATCTATTCGACATCATCGACGGCTATGAGCTATGTGGGAGGATAGGAAGAGCTGAACAGGTATACCAATGATGACTTTGACACCTGCGGCATGGCAAGTGTTAATCATGTTCTGTAGTTGAGCCCGATCACCACGTTTCGAAGTAAGAATGTACGAGACTGGCTGATAGTCTGTCCACCATTGTGAACCAGAGATGTGCTCCTGTGGTGGGCTCACTGATGGAACAGAGCATTTAGTCGTGGTGTTTGTTATTTTTCAGAGAATTGCAAATGTATACCTTGGACAAAGCCATAACCAGCGGGGCCAATGAAATTGGTGCATTCAGCCGCAATGCTGTCCCATGTCCACTCGAACATCTGAATAATGACGTTCTTGCTTCCGGAAGGGGCACGAGCGGACAAGCTATGATTGAACATTGGGGCAGCCTGGGCTACGCCGATTGTCAACCATACCAGCAGAACGGCAGCGGCGAAAGTAGACGTCCCGAACATCTCGTGTCAAGTTTACTTAGTGCGTGAACGGGCAGCCCGCACGACGCAAAGAAGAGGAGGGGAAATGAGGAATCCTGAGGGGCATAGGTTTACCAGTCGACGCGGTATAAATGGACAGTCATTGCCACCTGGCCCATCCCCGGAGACGATGTCAGAGCCTATCCGCCTTACCATTCGAGGTGTCACCACGTCGTTTATTCCATACAATATCCCGGAACAGGATTGTGCGGAAAGTTCTCGCGTTCCAGATCTGCATGTGTCCTCCCTGTGACAGAATATCATCAGCAACCTTGAACAAGAAGTCCAACGGACGGTGATATGCCATACAGAATAATCGAAAGACCAACGAGAAATGGAAAAACTCACCTGAGCTTCGCGTCACCATACGTTGCTATATGCGATAATCCGGGATTCATGATAGGTAATTACTAAGAGAAAGGGACACTGGTTACCGGTGCTACGAACATGGTCTGCAAAGTATGCACGTCGCCGACGAAACCGAACGGAAGCAAAAGCATCAATCAAGAGGCCAGCATTCCTTGTTGACACGCGGTCAATCGGTCGGTCATACCAAACGGGCGCATGAGAGGCGCACGAGACAACAGAATCATATGGAGGTCTGCTACTTTAGGTTTTGCGGTGTGGTCATAGGAGCAGAGAAGAAATAGATATTAATCTGCATGAGAAGGAAAACAGGAATAAATGTGAGCTGTAAGGTGTGAAATGTTTGGATTTTGACCACAGCCATCCCATTTAGGCAAAGCGGATGCAGTTTGACAAGAAAAATTCACGAATAGAGAAGGGATACTATGCAAAGAATTTTGATACCAACCATGATGCTTTGACGTACGCACGCGAGACCATGTGGAAGAAGAGGTCAGGGAGTCTCTCACACTCTCTGAAGTCGTCACTGGAATTCGAGGCAATCGTGATGAGAGACGAGGAAGAACGGGCGCATCGTCATGATCTGTAAGTCCCCAGTTCCATCCAAGCTGTCCATTCCGGGTCTTTGTTCGACAAGATAACCGTTTTTTCCAATCTCTGATCCAGCCCCGCACCGCACGCATGGCACAAAGTTACGGGAATTTATTGTATGGACTGGACGAGCGCAGGGCAATGTGGAAGTGGGGCTTTCTTCGCAGCCTAAGATGACGGGTCATTTGATGCCGGGCCCTTCAATCTCTTTATGTCTTCGAGGATAATCAACCGTAGGGCTAGAGGTTTCTGTCACTTGGTACCAGGCGACATTTTGGTTATGCCATCCAGCACAGGCGAAACCTGGTTTACTATCAAGGAGTCCAATCTCGGAGGTAACGTCAGCAGTGGGTCAGCAAGAATATGCGGGCTTTTAATGATCGTCCTGGAGGTTTCGCTAGTTGGATTTGAGGGAGTTGGCTTCGCAGTACGTGACGTCGACTCTGTACCTGTAGCCTGTAGGTAGCTTGGGATCGTACCAGTCCATGCCCGCGGTGGTAAGATCGTACGTCGCAAAATGCGCGTATTCGTCGGTCAGATCTCATATAAAGACACCATAACGGGAATTGATACGGAGGTTGATAATACGTTCATTCGAAGAGAGATGGTCTCGTCAATGAGTTCCTGCGACAGTAGGGGCAAGTGCATAACCCATGAAATCGGGTTAATTCTGATACAGATTATGTCAGAGAACTTATCACGTCAAGGACGGGTGCATTCGCGCGTATAGAAAGTTTAGACAAAGATCAGGAGGCAAGTTGTATGGCAGAGACAGCTGAACAACTTCAAGAAGAGACTCAGACAGCGTCGAGTTGACCGCGCTCCTGCATCACGTGATTGCGTCGGGAGGACTGGAATTGGCCGCGTGTGATTGGCTGGGTGAGGGCATGTGAAAGCTGGCGACGGCCGATCGGGTCCGAGCCAATCCGGGGGACTCCGTTGGGCCTCCTCCAGACTGGTCGACATCACACCTGCCTCCGCAAACGAAACACCGCACTCGGCCGCTCCTTTCCTCTTTACTTTACATCTCGACCACGACGACGACGAGGAGAATCTCAGGGACAGTTTAGAGAACAAACATGCAATCCCTCGTTGCTGCTCGCAGTAGTGTACTCAGGGCTTCCACCAGGCGGACGTTTGTGTCGTCTGCGGTGAGGAGACAGGCTGTCCCGACGGAAAAGCCTGTGGTGCAGAAGGAGTTCAAGATTTATCGTTGGGTATGTGCTTGATTTCAGAGGGGAACGATGTTTGCTGAGTGCAGCGGTATGCATAGAACCCGGATGAACCCGCTAAGAAGCCCACCCTGCAAAGCTACACCATTGATTTGAACCAGTGCGGTCCTATGGTAGGTATCTTCGTTTTCGCTCAATATTCGTTTCAGCCTCGGCGTCACTATGCGCAATGCAAAACCCCCTATTATTCCGTCGCACAAGTGAAAGGCGTGACGCTGAACTCTTCTGCGCGCAGATTCTCGATGCACTCATCAAGATCAAGAACGAGCTCGACCCTACGCTGACCTTCCGTCGTTCATGCCGAGAGGGTATCTGTGGTTCATGCGCCATGAACATCAACGGACAGAACACCCTCGCTTGCCTGTGCAGAATTGACAGGGACGCAAGCAAGGACACCAAGATCTACCCTCTCCCTCACAGTAAGTCCATCGTGCTTCTATTATTCTTTTCTCGCCGAGAGATGCTAAGTCGATCTTCGTGTGACATTCGACAGTGTACATTGTGAAGGACCTCGTACCAGACTTGACTCTGTTCTACAAGCAGTACAAGTCGATTGAGCCTTACCTCAAGAATGACAATCCCCCCGCGGACCGTGAATTCTTGCAGTCCCCGGAGGACAGGCGTAAGCTTGACGGGTAAGTTGTATTGTTGTGCGTCCTAGGTACTGTCACTCACTGAAGTTTCGTTGGACAGAATGTACGAGTGCATTCTCTGTGCTTGCTGCTCGACATCCTGCCCCAGTTACTGGTGGAACCAGGACGAATACCTCGGTCCCGCGACTCTCATGGCCGCTTACAGATGGCTCGCCGACTCCCGAGTACGTGCCCACTCATTCGTTGCAGCTTATTCGTCGACGTGCTCACGTGTGACGTCACACTACAGGATTCCTACAAAGCACAACGCAAGGAGAAACTTCAAAACGAGCTGAGCTTGTACCGATGCCACACCATCTTCAACTGTGCAAGGACATGCCCCAAGGGTCTTAACCCCGCTATGGCGATTGCCAAGCTCAAGCTTGAGCTCGCCGCTGATTGAGCGGATTTAGTATAGGTCACCTCATTCCTCTGTTTGCCACCGACGTGCTACTGAGTTTGAGGGGAGTGGCCTGTCGTCCCGCTAACATACGCCCTCCGTAGCTTGGGCGTTGGATGGGCTCGTTCCGTGGTAGGAAGTACTATTGCATTGATGCCGTGTTCATACAAACGTTACCGTTTTGTACAGTTACGTCGCTGTTCTGTTCAAACCCCTTTGTCTCTCCCTTTCTTCCCTTGTGGTCCTCAACAATCGATAATTTTTCACACATCACTTTGTATCAAGATTTCTTCGTTCTAACGCTACGACGTTCACGTTCAGCGGCTGCGTGTAACTTCGGGAATCGGGATGAAGCTCGCCTTCGTATTGCCATGTCACGTGCGCTCTAGTCGATGGATGCTTCGAGCTTCAGTGCACCGTTGTCTTACATATGGCTGCCCGCAAGATTCATTCGAGACCGTGGAAGTCGCTCTCAGCGTGGCTATGGACTTTAAACTCAAAAGAGCGGAACGAGTGCCAACGAGGCCGCAGAACGACTGTTTGCTCAGTTCATGCCACTTGAGGACAGAAAGTACTAGCCACGTCGACCAAGTCCGAGTTGGCCTGAATTCTCCGCGCTTCAAGGGGCTCATGCCAGTGGGGAAGATATCTTCGACCGACACATTCATAGTCATTAGTCACCTCTAAAGAACCTCAACAAACAAGTACTACTCTAAAATAGTGTGCTGCTATCCGGGACCTCATCATCCATCCGCACCTCCGCAGCGTTCCCTCCATATCAGTTCCACAAATACTAAACGCATGGAACCACCTTCTACGCGTTACCATAAGCGTTGTTAGGCAGGTTGAACGCGTATGGGGACTTTGCGCTTGTCCAGCCACCCTGGAGAGCAGGGGAAGGTGCGTAAGTGGTATTCATGGGTGCACTCTCGTGGGGAACGTTGACGACGACGGGGGCAGGAGTGGGACGGTATGACTTCTCCCTGTCCTCCATCTTGGCATCGAATTCTTCGTGCAGCTGGCCGACGTAATCGAATACGATGAAGATACCAGCTAATAGGTTGATAACCAAGTCAACATGACTATTCCATATTGACAGTGATTGTAGGAAGGTACGTACCGAGCATGAAAATCCAGATAATAACGAATGCGATGACGATCAGCACTCTGACCAAACCGAAGCCGGTCTGGCAGAACCAATGTGTGATCTTTGCAGCCTCTCCGTCATCATTCGCATGACACTTCTCTTCAATCGCATCCTTGTTCTTGTGGAACAATGCGTAGATGAAGTAGATGCCGGTACCGATGTTGATGAAGATATTGAGAGTGACCGAGTATGCGTAGGATGATACTAGGGAACGGGAAGCGCAGAGGCATCCGATGAGGCTGTTGGCATATCAAGAAAGAATAGCGCCGTCACGTCAGTTATTATTACACGGATGAAGGGAGCAGAAGACATACCCCATGAGGTTGATGAGGGCGGTGAAGGACCATTCGATGGAGACAAACCAAAGAGCGATTTGCTGGAACTGTTCTAGTTCCACCTCCTTCTTCACTGTGAGCGAGGAAGTGAATATTGAGCACTGCATCCTTGTCAACGTGATACCTTTGAGTTGAATACTCACTGTATTTATTCACTTCAATCCACCCGAAGGTGCAAACGAGGCCACCTATGCCAAGACCCAAGATGGTCATACAGAACACGCCAAATCTGACCGGCAGACAGCAGCAAAACTTGCGGGATGCGACGTAACCCATCTCGTATTCGTGAAAACTGGAGCGTTCAAGGAAGGAAAGCGATTCGCGAAATGCGACGAGTTGGTGGGGCAAAGAACGATATACGCTCTAGTTTTCGTTGAGATTTGTGTGGGGTGTGTGGGGTCCGTCTAGTAGTAGATGGTTTGTCGTTCTTCTTGTCGTTAGATGAGGGGTTGGGTCGTAAAAAGAAGCTCAATGCGGTAGAAAACGAAAGGAAAAACAGGTCAATAGAGGGCGACAACGAAAAAAGCGCAGGTTCGTGAAGTGAAGGTCGAAGTGGGAGGGGCCAGCCTACAGAAGAGGCATTGCTGGCATCGGGATAGGTTTATATATTCCCATCTGTCCTCGTCACAACCGGGGACAGTCTCAGGTTTGATTTCTTGATGCGGCGGTGCAACCGGATGCGCACGCACCCTGGCCAACTGCTCACCCACCTTCTCATGAGATGATGCATAGGTCCCATTTGATGGGAAATCTATGGAACCATTTCAATGCTCGACCAACTGAGTACTGTCCCTTGGGATTGAGCGAGGAGAGCTTCCAGCATGCACCTGCATGAACTCACTTTATAAAAGTCATATCCAGAGGCGTCTTTGAGAATCATCATCTGTTATATGTGAGACATCGCATCAACAGGCGGCGTCAGGACTCCCAACTTGGCCCAATGCACCCTCCACTGCGAGCGCATGCGCAACATGAGTTCATGAGACAACGTAGAGTATAGTACCTCAGCTTCCACCCTCGAGCTGACATCATATCGCTCACAAGGAATAATTTTGAGTTGCTGAAGCGGGTTTGATACGGAAATATCGAGTGTAAAGTGCCAGTGCTAGGGTCCTGGTACCGGTTGACGATCCTCCAATAGCTTAAACGACAGATGTCCACGACGGATATGCACTTACCCGGGCTTGTTCATGATGCACCTAGTCGAATACGGCCAACGGCGGCGTAAGGACCTCTGACTCAGTCTGCAACTACCAATTCCTAGGGTAACCTAGGAGTGAATAGATTAGAACGTAATAGGAAGAGTATTAGGAATGTATACCGAAACAACGCGGGTTATGGTGACGTACATAAGTTTAATCCCCAAGATCTCTCAAGTGAAGAAGGTACTTTCTCAACGTTTACAGTGCGCAATACATGCGCGTATGCTTCCTTCTGGCCTGGAAAAAAGGTGGGAGCTAAAGAACGTTGAGAGACTGAGAGCCATGGAATGCCTGTGATTGCGTGGTCGAAATGCCATAGTCCATATTGTACTGTACATTCATGAGACGATATCGAGCTTGAGTTTTGGAGATTCTGCATCAAACATATTCTTCAACTTCGGAGGACGTAGCATCCGAGGTGGTACTATGGAAGAAAGCAGGAGCGGTTCCACTGGTCGTCCCTTTTGTCGTGTCTTGAGAGAAAACGCTAGCATTGCGGGGATCGCGTATGTTGAGCATTAGTCTGCTCACGAGTGTGGTCGCAACGCTGTGTGAATACGGCATCGTATTAGTCTATGGACAGAAGGAAGTTCGGATTTTGGAGTGACTCGTCTTACGCATTGATGAGAGTCGATATCTCGACAATGACGCGATATTTCTGAGCGGCGAACCGGCATCAGTAGGGACATAGGTAGCAAGGCGCAGAAGAGACTGACCAGGATAGAGATCAGATTGACGATGTACAAGCATGTTAGAAACCTGAGGGCAGTGTAAACTTAGCATAAGTATCGTGCACCATAGGAGGGGAATACCAGTATGCACCCAAAGTACAGCGTCCCTAAGGTCGAGTAAGTCGGTATCGATAGGTACCAAGGTGAATTGCGCACCATCTCGTATCATCAAGCTGAGTAGAGTATCCTTGATGGTCCTACCAACTCGAAGACGTTTGAATAGAGTAAGAGCAAATATCACGAAGTCAAAAGCAATCGCCATCGACCAAGATATAGCAAGATCTAGTACACGATTAAATTCAGCACGAACTTGGAAAGTATTTCGGAACATACAATGTGCCCTGGGAGTACATTGAGCGATATGAACGTTACTACATCCATATGGTGACCGACTCACTGTTCTTCGCTGAAGTCAGACCCACATGACTTGAACCACGACGGAACCAAACCGTGCGAAGCTGCAGGGAGTTTACGACCTTCAAGGATTGCCCACTTCATACCCTCAGGATATGTTTGACAGGCCATCGAAGGAAGTAACTCACACCACCAACACCGAACACAACGGCGCTGTATGTGATTAAAAATGCAAGGATGGCTCGGGAACAGCCATACAACGCATAAGTACGTATGACGAGTAATACTAGCAAACGACCATCAGTTGATTGACCAAAATCGTTGCGAAATTATGGGACTAACTGCCTACGAGAAGCACTGATACACCGAGGTATATTTGATGAAACGACCGAAGAGAATCACAGCTGGAATGGCAGTGAATATGAGACTGTTGGATAGCAAACCTGAAGTCTTCACCTCTAAAAAGAGAGATGTTCTGTAAGTGAATTGGAACTTTTGGAGTTACGATAACACATACTTCGGTCGATAAATCGACAAACGTCTCAATCACCACAGGAATATGTATCAGCAGGTTGCAGTACCGGTTTAAGAAGTAGGCGACGAATGTGAAGGAGATACGGCGGCACCAGTACAGCCTGATTTCATCTGCGAGAGTCAAAAGCCAGTCATAGTACAGTATCGCTGGTTGGTTTAGCCAACAGACTCGAACACCGTTGACGGTGGGGAACTCACTGAGCGATGCAACAACAGAGCAACGACTGAAGAAAACAGATTGAACACTGAAACGAGAGCATCACTCAGAGGTGTCACGCGTAAGAGGAATGTGCAAACATACTAAAAGAAGTTCTCCATTCTCTCACCAGTTTTCAGAAGATATTGAGTATAGGGATTTCGTCCTATAGAGAGTCAGGAAAGGGAAGAATAGATCGCTGAGAAGTTGAGCGGACGTACTCGACTGACACTATTAAAAGGCTTCTAGGACCAGTGCAACAAAGAGACCATATCTGCAGCGGCACCAACTTGTACGCCGTGGAAGGCCCGGACTGAACAAGGTCCACAACGACGAATAACATGAGGTTATAGTAACCGTCAGACCTCAGTAGAGAAGTCTGCTATCCTTCATCTCCACAACGACGGAGTAATCTCACCCGCGATATCTCAGCTCCGGTATATGCGTTGGGATCTGCCAGTTATCTCGCCCTTATGTGATGATCGTCTCGAGGATTTGCATTTCGGCACGCCGTTCAACTGCATGAGTCTTCTTTGGTGACGTTCAATGCTATGAAGATCTGCAGGCCACAATATCAAACATTCCCATGGGCTTGTCGACAGTTAGGAGGGAAGCTGGACGATGATAAATGATTGCGGGGCCTGTAGTGCCGGTACCCTACGTTCGTTCCTAGCAGACCGCAGAAGGTCTCTGGGAAATCTCAGTACAGGGATATGCAGTAATTTTGTAATTGGGGCTCACCTCTCAAAAATACAATTGCTCCATACCTCATGATACCCTAGGAGGTGCCGGCAGTATCTCACCCGGCTCTCGTAGGCACAGAAGCCATGGTCCAAGGAAACCCATCGAACTTGTGTCATGATGCTGATCTACATTGGTGCAACCAAAAATAGGGCTGTCTATGCACAGTAATCGTACACACAATAAACCAAAGGACGCTCATCTAGGCGTATGTCCGAGCCGAGCTCGAGTTTGTCTCACTGAGCGAGATAGACTCGTGCAGGAAAGTGGGGATGGTCCCTGTCCACTCTTCAGTATAGATGCCGATGTTTTTGGGGTCGCGAATGTTGAGCATCAACCTGCTCATGAGCGTTGCCCCGATTCTATATGCGTCCTTCAGCAACATAGTATCAGATATCACTCGGAAGCTTACACGTTGGTTAGCGTAGTAACGTCGATGATGGCACGATATTTCTGGACAAGGCTTAGACAGACCTACGACATGGAAGACGGGAAAACGCACCAGTATAGAAACTAAGTTTCCGATATAAAGTATCATCAGAAATCTACAAATGGTTCGTGAGCACGAATAACGACAGTGCCAACTGAAATTGTACCCGAAGTAAAGAGTTCCTGCAATTGCGATCAGTCTAGAACCATAGAGAGTGAAGACGAAGTATATGCTGAAGCCTTACCGTCTCGTACCATCAAGGTGAATAAGCTGTTGTGCAACGTTCTTCCAACCTGAAGGCGCTTATACAGAGTGAGGATGAAAATGATCACGTCGAAAGCCATAGCGATAGCCCATGCGACAGCAAGATCTATATTGCTCCTGAGCCATTGCTTTGGATTTCCTAAGTACCAATAACGTACAATGTGTCCTGGAACACAGATCAGCGAACAATTCGCGAACAATTGTAGTCTCGTACTCACTGATCAACGCTGAACCCGGTAAGACATGAGTTGGACCACGGGGTAATAATCAAGTCTGGAGGAGAGCCAGGCAGCCGTTGACCCACGACCAGAGCCCACTTCGTCAACGAGACATTGAGCGCTCTACACCTATCAGCAAATGAATGGAAAGCTCGACTTACGACGCCGACAGAGAAAGTAATTGCGATCCATGCGATTAAGAATCGCAGGATCGCTTGAGATCGCCCATACAATGCATATGTACGTATCGTGAGTAATACTAATGCAAGCCGTTTATCAGCACTTCGTTGCACCTATGTGATCCGGGGCTCAACTCGCCTGCAAGCAACGCGATGGACGCTGCTGCGTACAATTGATGGAATGCTTCGAGACGTAGGCAGCTGTGAGGTGACATGATTGTCATTAGTACGGTGCGGGACGGGCGAAACGCTGAAATCAACGTACGTCTAGAGTGAAATTATTCGACGTGAAGCATGATGACAAGAGAGAATGCTTACCTCGCGAGGTACATCAACATAAAACTCTATGGCTACTGGGATATGAACCAAGAGCGTGCAATACCGATTCAATAAATAGAATAAAGACGTGATAGACCATTGATGTCGCCAGTACAACTGGATCTCTTCCGGTAGCGTCAAGAGCCAGTCGTAGTACAAGATGGCTGTGCAGTGAAAGATGTCTCAGCTAAGAACACTGGTTTACGGGTAGAGAAGCAAGTTCACTTACTCAGTGAAGCAGCAACAGAGCACCTCCCGAGGTACATGGAATAAGCACTAAGTAGTTCAGACGTGATTATTCGAATCGGTTGAGCAATACAAGTCAGTGTAGAAACATACTGGAACAGGCTATCCATTGATCCCTGTGAACACCTCAAGGCCTTCAGAGGGTCACCGTCAGTCCTGTTGAGGTATTGCGCTAGCTACGGGGCAGGTGGGATGCATAGGGACGGAGGAGAGCTTGGCCACTAGACGAGGAAGCACGGAATGAATATGTATAGTCCGTCGGTTGTCACCATCAGAGCTAGCTTCTTCTCGATGGCACTGAGAATCGAGATTGATCAAATGAGCGTCAGGAGGCAATCAGGAGGAGGCACGAGTGATAAAACGTTGGGACGAGGGGGATCTTCACGCTTCACGCTTTGAAGATCTGAGACACAAATATATGCAATCTTCTGATATAGGCATGCGGCACTGCGCGGAGTCTGGCCTACGGTGTTACGCACATCTCTGACGACGGACTTGGGGTGAACAGACGTCGAATGTCAATCGGTCGTCTCTGCTGGTCTTGTTCCCAGCCGCCCCTCAAGCTTCAAGCTCAAGGGTTGGAGAGGATTGGAGTACGAGCGAATGGCTGTGCACGCGACCAGTTTTCAAATTTGCTTCTTCGAGGAGTCGAGGTAACCCGAAAGACTAAGGTGGCGTGTTACTACTGTACAGCAGCATTGCATTATTTCGATTTCTTATAGGTGATACGGGAAGGAACATTGTCATAGTAGCCTAACTGTAATCAGTTTCAGCAACGCTTGGGATACTTAGAATGTACGCAACGTTCGAGTACTCAACCACCCACGAGGAGAGTGATCAAGCCTAGAGAGATGCTGAACTGTTTTTGTTCCGCTTCGCATGAAAGGCGACATGGCATGCTTGCAAAGAGCCGATGACCCTATAGGGAGCGAGTGGGATACGGAGAAGCTCTAGTGATTGAATCCATTCGATAATCCGACTTACAGGAGGGAAACCTGCAATAAAAAGAGAGCTACCGAGGACCTACCGTCTCATTTCGACCAACGCCGCTGCTAGCCGTTCTTTTCGTCAACCGACGACAAGTGTTGAACAACATAAGAGAGAAGAGGTTCTCGGCGTAAACTTGGAACGGGTCGCGAAGTTTTATACTCACCTTACGCCATTCTCACGACCACGTGATACAAATCACAGTAATGGAACTTCGGGCAGTTGCCACAAAGTTTCCAGGTTCTCAAGTCACAATGTCATAGGACTGGGATTCCAAAGACCAAGCGTGATACAGTAACCTATTATACATATGAGGTACATGGAGCAATGCAGAAACATCATGCAATAAATTGACTACCGGGTCGTCAGTGCTGTTCGGCAGCTCTACCAGCAGCGGCATCGTGATCCCTGGTTTTCAGTTCGGCCTTGGCGTCCTTCATCTCTTCCTCTGTCGGGAACGACGCGAAGGCGTCCTTCAGTTTGTCAATAGGGGCAGCAAGGAAACCGGCGAGGGTCTCCATCGGTGGTTGGTTAGGGGCTGCAGGATGCGCACTATAGGTCACGTTATAATTATCAGCATTCAAGACGAGGACCTGAGGGGAAGGAAATGGTGCTTACCGAGTGGGGACGAACTTCTTCGTTTGTTTGAAGCTTTGTGCTGCTTGTTTGCTTCCCTCTTCGCCAATCTTCGGTTCGAGTAGAGGCAGGTCGTCAATCTCTTCGTCATCATTGTGGTGATGGAGCTGAGCCATCATCTTGGTAAGCAATGCGTCGAATTCTTCGGTGCCCGCATTCATTCCCTCGAGCTTGTAGAGGTCTTCTTTGACCCTCTGGAATGCTTTGCAGTTAGATTCGGGATTCGCGACTAACAATTGAAACCAATTTACAATATGCTCCTCACGATCATGATCCGCGAGTTGTTTGCCCTTGTCGCCGAGGTGTTGTTCCATCAACGGGTATACAACTATCTCCTCGCCAACGGCGTGGCGAGCGATCTCCCAACGAAGTTGGTGAGCCCATCGCTCTTGTGCCCCGACGTCACCGCGTTCTCGAGCCCGTTTGTACTGATCATGGTATTCGTACATCTATGGTGGATGTTGAGGACAATATAGCTTATACACCCACGATACGTACCTCCTCATGATCCTCCTTGATTGCTTGGAAGAGTGTCTTCGACATTGCGCGTATGAATATACGGTTATACGATTGTTGAGGGGTAAGATGGGAAGCTCTGTAGGCAGTGAACGCCTGACGAGTGGTATGGAGGGGAAAGCGTGGGATCATCGTAAAGCGAGCAGAAGTAGGCTTTTATACATGACTGACGACTGCCTGGACCGAAACCCATCCTATATAGAGGAGGAGAGTTACTGTGTCGAAGTGGATTCAATCGATCCAAGACGCAACGACGATGCACCAGCTTGCAGATATCCATGTGACGTCATTGCCAGCCAATCACTTCGTAAGAATTTGAAGACGCCTGGTCTCCTCTCCTCGTATTTACTTTGCAGTTGTGTATGTGCTCGTCTGCAGTGCTGGTAGGTATGCCGTCAGTGGAGTTGGTTACTGGCGTGGGCGGCCATAGAACACAAAGGTCCAGTACATAAGACCGTACGCGTGACGTCAGCGTTAGCCAGAGTCTCGATGAGAAGCAATTGCTAGATTAACATAGCAGTGAGAAACTTGAATGTGCTTGAGCCTGATCGAGAAAAATACCTATTCGTGCTAGTACCGTACCCAGCCATGTTAACTGGGGCAGTGATACTTACTAGGAGGCCTCGAGGCCCGAGGGAACAGCCTGGGTGTGATGCATCAATTCAATGCTCGTGCATCTCCTTGCTCTGAGAGGTTACATAACCGTAACGGTCGAACTGGAATGTATGGATGCCATCGATGGGCTCTGCATCATGGATCCACGCCTTCGCGTGGAAGCCTGACTGAAATCAGTGCAGACCGTGGCCTACCGTGGCTTTCACATTCTGAGATTTCGATAGGCTATCCCAGGTTGCTGATCTGCCGCGGCAATATGATAGGAACTAAGTATACATAGCATTGGTCAATAGCCGGAGCATGTAAGGGAAGTTGAGACTCAAAATCCTACTCTGCGCCTTCAAGCTCCTCCCCGGGAAATTTGTGCACCTCCTAGGTGAAGGCAAAATGACGTTGCATGCTACTCGGACGATCCGCCGTATCAGTTGCTGTTACATGTCGCGAAGATGTTTGTAGGTACTTGTGATTCAAGGAGCTGGATAAACTTCGCCAGGGGCATCCATTCGAGACTTTTCACCGGAGTACCTTCGTGGAGTACTCTCACAAATTCAGTTTTGCCGCTTCTCCAAACCTGTCACAGCCAACATCGTTACCTACTTCAATTGCACGAACGTTTCCGAAACCAGGCTCACCTCCATAACGATCTCGGATCCCAGCGCTGGCCATCGCAGAGGTGCATTTCGTCCGAATCCTAGACCTGACGCAAGTCTGATCATGGATCCGTCGTGTCCAACAAAGAGTCGAGCTTTAAAGGTTTCCTTCCCACTCTGGAATAGTTTGAAATTCTGCGCGAGTTCAAAGAAGAAGACACCTATTCAAATGGCATCAATACCCTGGAAGGTGCAAGACTCGCATCTTCTTGCATACCGAACGTAAGTTGGTTATATGTACTGGCGTTCTGAGCCGCGTTCCAGATATAACTGTTAATAGTGTGAATACCGGCAAGTTCGTTTCGAAAACAAACACGTACTTATACTCGAAGTCACCAATAGCAAATACCTTCGCTGCATCCGTAGCGGCGACGCAGCTCCCTGTGGAGTTGCACGGGAGGGGGTGACCATGACATGTCCTCGAAGTAAACGTGTCGAAGAAGTGGTCATCTGTCCATAGGTTGTTAGCCAGCACAAGGTAAGCATCGCATCATGTTCGAGTTCATACACCACGACGCCCAGTCTGACAGCCCAGCTGTGCCCAGGGTTGCATCCAGCCTCGCCTTCAGAGGCGCGTTCTCCTGGAGATGATTTGTCCAATCCGGGACAGACTGATACGCGTCCCGGATAGCATTCGCTTTGGGACAAGAGTAGCTTGGAGGGATCGAGTCAATCTTACTCAGAGTGTACGTGAACCGCTCGCTCGTCAATTCTAGTACGTGGAAAATTCTTACCGGTGATGCTTGATTGACAACAGGGAAGTCCTTGTTTGCGAACGACGCGTCCATACCTGTTAACATCCCGCCTGCAACCTGGAAGGTCCGAGTCTCGCTCGATGTCCTCACAAATATATCCTGCTGGTTGACGCTTCTCAACAAGCCAAGTTTGCCTACGTAGACAGACCAGAAGTCCTGTAGAAATAATGGGTCAGAATTCAACTTCCTCAGGTTCGTTCCTCTCAGGGTTGTCATCAAGCATCAGGATGTTTCTACCTTTCCATGTTGGATGGCATCCTGCAATCCCTCTTCCGTCAATTGACCTTGGTCGCATGACCCATTCCAAATTTGACTCCGGAACGGATGCCAATCGGGGACAGTTACTTCATGAAAAACGTGTGTGCTTCCCCCACCGAAGCTGAACTGTTTGAAGTCGACGCAATTCCACGGCACACTGTTCAGTTCGTTCTCCTTGGGATACAAGTTGTCTGGAGTTCGCTGCAAAAATTCAATAATAGCCATGTGTTACAATCGGTCAGCGAATGGTTGAATGAGAGACGATTCACTTCGCTTTACCTTATGATGCCGCATCACCATATTCAAGTATACGAGCTTTGCCCCTTTCACGGGCGGAAGGGTATAATGCTTCGTGTTGACATGGGGAGCATTGCAGTAATTGTACGTGTTCCAAGGAAAGTTGGACGGAGTATGCGACGAGTCGTACACGCCACCACTCGTCGCAAGGGGATCGCCTGCACTTGACCCCGACGAAATGTCCTGTGCTTTGAGTCTCGCAAGGGGCAACGCGACTAAGAAAGGTATAAGCGCATGAAACCACCCGAGCATGGTGTTTATGATGGCCGTCAGTCCGGAAGTTGTGGACAGCATAGCAAATCTGACTCGCCGTCGTACTTATAGCCGACGAATGCAAGCGAACGTGCGTCTTATCGTCAGCTGGCAGCGAGCACCTGACCGCATGCGAGGTGTCAGCGTCGAAAGATGAGTCCGTATTCACGATAGGTATATAGGCGACAATTGCAAGCCCTCCTTGCATTATAGAGAATGCCGGAAACATATGCTAAGGCTGAGAACATAGCACGTTATTCTGCCCATGTCGGGCATCTCGACGCATGGCGAGCTTTCTTATATTGGTAGGAATGTCTTCGACACAATTCCTGATAAACATTCTCTGTAACAAACATGAGCAATAGTTCCTCCTGTTAGCATTCTTGAAGTTTACTCGCAGATAAAAACGCACTTAGCATCCCAATAATAGCCACACCTCGATGTATCAGTTCGCAAATGTCTCCTATCGGGTGAGGCATTTAAATTGAGCCATCTCTCGTGAGGTAATCGCCCAGTATCTGCAAATGATGAGTGAGTATTTCAAGGGATATTGACGTTGGTTTGAAATTATTCTTGAGCATGAAGACGAAGACGAAACCTGAAATAAACAACAACGCATCGATGGAAAAAACGATATGGGGTATTGTAGCAATATATCTGTGTTTACTTGGAAGGTAGCGGGCACCATTACATCGCAGAGGGGTATGGAGACCCAAAGGAAGCACTATGCGAGCAAGGATTATGGTAAGAATCAGAGTTGCGATGTTAATGCGCCTCAAACGATTCGTCAGCTAAGGTTGAAATATGCAGGGAAAATCGTAAACGTACGAAGCTATAGGGATACACCGGGAATCTGCAGGTTATTCACATACGCACGAGCACGGTCCCTTTCGTGGTGACGTGCTGGGGAGATGACCCTGAGATACTCTTCCACCTTGGCCCACAACTTCCCGTGCTCCAATCTCCGTCCCATATGCACCCTATCGGCAGTTTCGGGATAGGTATACTTCCCAACCAGAATTCGCAAATCCATTCGACAAAATAACGCAGAGAGGCATGTGGCAACAATCTGCGCGTTACTTATGGGGGAGTCTGCGACATCGAGATACGCAAGAACGCAAGATGAGACGACGTTGGGTGAGTGGAATTTCTCTACGGAGGGTTGGACTGTCGCGTCGAAAGCTATAGAGAGCGATGACAGGCGAGGGCATGCTTCTGGTATGGGAAGCAGACCATCCAAAGTTACTTTGGGATTACGCCCGCGAGCGTATTTGGGTACCAGGCTGAGGGATAGCATCTTCGGAAAGGCACGAACAAAGCTTTCGAGTTGTCGGTCATCCATATCAATGCAATCGGATTCGATACGTAACTCCGTGAGGTTTTGAAGCTTCAACATAGGTTCGAAGGCTGTTAAGTGTAATAGATCAGATTCGGGGATGATATCGGGTGGATCTGCTGGAGAGCGACGCGTTTGGAATAGAAGATGCATCATATCAATGCGATTCTGGTCAGGATTCTTGCATATGAACTCCATCCATTGCCGAAATATGTTCTGCGGTGGGTTATGACCTATGATCTGGATGGTGCCGATTTCTCCTGACGAAGTCGACAATTCAAGGAAGTTGGTACTGGCCTCGAAATCATACGGGGCGATAAATTTGCAGGATAGGAACCGCAATCCCGAGAAAAGGGCTGTCTCGGCGGAGTTCAAGTCTTGCACGAGCTCTGGCGTTGGAGAAAGGGCTAAAGCCACTTCCCTCAGACGAAGTGACTTGCCCATCGTTACGACGGCCTCTCGAGATATGCAAGCATCGCTCTGAAACCCGACAAGGCTCGGCAAGGAGCACACCAATGAAGATGTTGCTTGACTGACAGCATCATCGTAGACCTGGGTATTGATGGAAATGTCCTCAAGCTGAGGACATAGATGCGGAATGGCAAGAAGTAGAGGAGGGATTTGCTCCAAACGAGCGGTGCGAGATCGGTCGACGGTGAGTGTCCGGATGCTGGGGCAGAGGAAAAGGTATATGAAGTCGAAGAAATTGCTACGATTTTCGCCCCAGACAAGGTCTTGCAAGTTAGGGAGAAGGTACAAACGGGGTCGGTGAATACTGATCATGCGCATGGTGTTCGCATCGACGAATACATCACGGTCGTCGTCGTTTACATGACTCCACATAAGGGATCGTACACGAGCACCGTGAAGAAGAAGACGATCCCATGCACTTGGTAACGGTGCGCGGCCGGTATACTATATAAAGAATCAACTTGATAAACTGGGTATGTCTGAGTGAAGGGAAACACGATGGACATACGACGTGAATATGGCCCGAACGATCAATATTTTCCGACGGCAAAAGCTGCAAAAGACGGCGAATGTCCGTCACCTCCCGCCAAATCACGTCGGAGGCGATGTCATAAAATGCTCGACACGTTCTGGAGAACGACGAAACAGCAGACGGTCCTTCATCCGGATCGTCGTCTTCGGCCAGGGTTTCCGCTATCATGCGTACGACGTCGGGTATTTGAAGACAGCGATGCATCCTTGTGGATGCTGGAGGCTGAATTATGGACGGTATATGCGATATGTACAGATAGACATCAGAGGCACAAGGAAAACGAGACTACGCGGCACATAGACCTGACCAAAGCCTTCAGATCAGGACCTATCCGACACGGTGAGCACGTGATGTTTTGATGACTAAAGTCTGCTTAGTCTCGCGGAACTCCCGCCACACTTTGACAGTCTTCGCCGTCGATTCTTGACCCGACACCCGTAGACTGCTCGTTCTGGAATCTGAGGTACATACTGTGAACATAAGTCTCACTAGAACATCCTGATCTTCAGATGTAAGCTGCGTACATAGTGAGCACCTCTTCAAGAGCCTGCCGAAGAGCTCGCTCTCGTACGCAGTATTACTCCCAGAACAACCAGTTGGTAAGCACTAGAGCTACTTTGCTGATTCACGTTCGGAATAGTATCAATGTTCACCCTCGACTGTTCTTCCTTCTACAGCAAGACTCAGCTAGTCCCTGGATGCAGCGGGTGACGCGTTGCGCGGCGGGGGCCAGGCGGCGGCGGCCGTGGACATTGGCCTCGAATATATAATCATGCGTTTATCACGCAGAGCTCCAGGTCCCCCACCGACAGTACTACTTTGATATCTCTCAATGTCTGCACTCAGCAAGCTGTTCCAACCTGTCAAGGTTGGCAACCTCAACCTTCGACATCGCGTTGTGATGGCACCCATGACGCGGTTCCGCGCGAATAAGAACCACGCGCACACTGACCTCGGTGTAGAATATTACAAGCAGCGGGCTAGTGCGCCGGGAACCCTTCTCATCACAGAGGGTACCTTCCTTGACGGACGGTCTGGAGGATATGACAACGTCCCTGCTCTTGAAACTGATGAGCAACTCAAGGCGTGGAAGAGGGTAAGCAGTCCACATGTCTAAGTCATACCGTATAGTAAACTGATGATCTCGTTGTAGGTGACGGATGCGGTGCATGAGAAAGGATCGTATATCTATACTCAGCTTTGGGCATTAGGTAGAACCGCAGATCCAACCATTCTCGCGCGGGACGGATTCCCGTTCGTGAGTGCAAGTGATATCCCATTGCAAGGCAGACCCAAGCCGCGACCTCTTACTGTTGCTGGTAATCTCTATTCTTAGGATTCATGTGCTACAGCCACTGACTTTGCTTTACGTTCTCTTATATTAGAAATCAAGGAATATGTTCAGCTATACGCTCAGGCTGCTCATAACGCAGTAACTCGTGCCGGCTTCGACGGCGTAGAAATACACGGAGCAAACGGATACTTAGTAGACCAGTTTATTCAAGACGTTACGAACAACCGCACAGATGAATACGGTGGCTCTATTGAGAACAGGTCGCGCTTTGCATTGGAAATTATTAAGGCTGTCTCTGAAGCGATTGGTGAGAACAAAACCTCTATCCGTTTTAGTCCATGGAGCGCGTACCATGGTATGTACTTTCTACAAATTAGCTGTTTTCCTCACTCACATTCATTCACAACTTGTGTACCATAGAGATGCGCATGAAGGACCCGAAGCCGACTTTCAGCTATCTAGTCTCTCAAATTGCCACACGTCACCCTTCTCTCGCATACATACATGTGGTGGAAGATGAGGTCGACGTGAGTTATGTCCTACCAAGTTTACAGAGGCGGTTTGCTAAATTTTATGTTATGCAGCGCAACGCCAACGATTTTCTGCGGGAAATATGGCAGCGGCGCCCGTTCATCAGCGCAAATGGTTACACCCGTGACACCGCTATTGAGGTGGTGGAGAAGAAAGGCGATATTGTCGCATTTGCTCGCGCGTTCTTGGCCAACGTGAGTCTGCTTCCCTCTTAGACTTTTCATCAGTTGCTGATGGATGGTACCTTAGCCCGATCTGCCCGCCCGTCTGAAGCACAATGTACCTTTGAATGAGTTCGACTTCAATACGTTCTACACTCCTGAGTCTCCCAAGGGTTTCATCGACTATCCTTTCAAGGAGGGTCTGAAGTTCTAAGTCAAGCCTGGCTCATCCCGCACGTAGTATGCGTGAACTCATAGATAGTAAATAGTCGAATGGAATGAATATCCCAGTAGGATTCAAGCTTGGCTTTGTGGTCGATAAATAAGACAGCGTGGATTTAGTCCGTGTACAGTAGTACTTACTTGCCAGCGGCGATGATTATTTCTCATGCTCGGGTCTTGATCAAGACAGCAGACAAGAAACGAGCGCTTCCAAACGACAACACACTGCTTTCAACTTTGCTTCGACCACCTCTGACGTTTTCAAGCCTGTGCTTCGAAAGAGACCGCAAACCCATTTGCAGGTTGTATGGCAGTAATTCAATGTCTACGGTCTGCAGGTCTGGGGCTGTCTGGGATGCCAGTTGTAGTCAAAGTTTTATAACAAGCGACATACGAGGACCTATGCAGTTGCAACTGGAATGGCTGACGGAATGACATCTCGACTTTGACAAGGATTGGCTGGGGCTCTGAGTTTTTGGGATATGACCTTATTCCAACAATTGGCTGACATCTAACAGTTGTCGTCCCGTCTTACCTTCGCTTGTGCCAACCACTTTCCTTCATACCACGCGCATTCCATAAGATGGTAGGTGTCCAGAGGGTTTCCGCTGATAGTATGCGCAGACAAAGGTCGTCTATGGGTACCCCTCCACATTATAGAAGCCTCGCCAAGAAGATGCCTCGTCAAAGCCTCCCGATGTTTTCGCGTTCCCGTGGCATGCAACTATATGGCACCCGAGTCCAAGATCCCCGGAAACCCTCTATGATACCTCGGACCACACGGCTTGTCTTGCAGGCATCTGGAACACATGACAGAGTTGTGCCCTTCTTCGTAGTCGCTGCTTCCGGCGCGAGGAAGAGCATGGTCGACAGTGGGAATGCGACCATTTATATACCAGGGCCCTCGGGACATGCATGTCATCATTCCGGCGGTCTCCAAGTTCAACGCTCTCAAGCTGTCGGTCTGCCCCGAACCATCACATTTCGACTGCCAACATCTGATCCTGAGTATGCGCCTGATACTCTATGTCAGAGCACTCGATCTTTCCATGCTCTGAAACACGCTGATCTCAATGCTGGCGCCTCTCGGTCATCTATAAGCACAGTGATGCTTGGGATCCAGACGTTACCCACCTCACTGCTTCAGGACCCTCCGTCACTCTTTAATCTTCGGTCCTCTGCATCTGCGGACACGATTACGTTGGAGAATCCTCTTTCCCGGATTACACCTCCACCTCGTGTCAAGCTGGAAGGTGCCACAAATGTAACAGAGAACAATGTACGAGCCAAAGCCTTAAATGCCACCCGAATGCAGACATCACGCGGCAAGAGACTTTCCCGATCCCTCACCCCGACCCTCATTCGGGGTGTAGAACCGCCCCCATCTTCTTCCATGACTGCTCCGTCATCGTCGGGCGACCGCTGTTCTTTGTCGCTCGAGGCACTCGATCTCTCACTGCCATCTGCTATGGAGAGCACCGGAGTCGAGATTTCTGCCTCTGTGGCATCCCACACTCAGATCAGTCCTAGCCACCGTCGGGACACTTGGGCTATGTTGGATGATTTCGAATTCTTGGCCGATTTTACCAAGACTCTCCCCATTCCACGATCTCCTCCAGTCTTACAGATGAAGTTCGAAGACATAATCGAGTTTGCGGATGACCAGAGTTCTACGGACGATGTCGAACAAAGGAGAGAGGCTCGCTACGCGAGGGTTATTGATGAGTCGGACCTAGCTGAAGTGTTGTCTATCGTATGTTACCCAGTTCTTTCTCGCATCTGTCGATTCTCATCATGATTCAGGATCGTTCTTCGTCGTATTCCGAAGACCTCTTCGAAAACGCGAGTAACGGACATAGCGACACATCAACCTCGACGAGATCAAGGGGATCCTCCAATGACTACACCATCTTCGACGAACCCCTCGATGTACCCGCTGATGTACATCCAGATGAAGACGAGCACACCCTTGCGCCTCCCCTTCCACTTCCTACTCGATATAACCCGGAGAGAGCCAATCTCGAGCTTCATCCCAAGCTTGCGAAGACTCTAGGACTCATAGGCCCTCGGACTCCCCCAAAGTCGAATAAATCTCATCAGTCTCGTTCCAATTCGCCACACGACTTCGATACTCCACGGTCTGGGCGCAGCTCCCGCGCAGACCGCGTGCCGAAAGGAAATACCACTGCCACTAAGTTGCCCCGCCCCTCGCTCGCATTACAGACTCCAAGCAGGCTGAAAAGGCTGTTTGGTTCGAAACGTCCTGCCCCGATCCCAGACGTTCCCTTTGATATTCCCGTCTTTGACGCACCTGCGCGAGTGAAGGAAACAGATCACAACACATGGGAAGAGCCTTTGTCCTTCCTTGATATGTAGTCCACAGATATCTCTTTCACTCCGTCATGACAAGATACGCCTGAAGATAATTCCCCTTCGATGAACCTTCATTGTGATCTTACTTCCCTCTAAATTTGTTGTATTCGCATCTTCCGCTAGACACTCCTATGACGTCTTCGTCACACACACTATCATTATTTTACCTTCTGTATCTTCCGTACCGCGGATAAGGACGATGACGAGCATATCTATTGATATTATATTACTAGTGGTTTTGTCTGCTTCAGCGTACTTACTATTAGTTTGCACTTTGTGCGGTGAAGCAAGCGACCAATTGCCAGTTTGGCCCAGTTAGGCTTGTGTGAGCAGGTTCACTCGGAACAGATGTGATGTTGGCTATCGATGGCGATCGCCGAATACATAAACGGGTTACTGTACCTTATAACCATCTCCTGCTGTGAACACCACCAACTTGACCTTGACCTTCATCTCGAGCAATCGTCCTCATTCTGAACAATTTACAACCTCAATTATGTCTTGGCAAAGTGATTCTACTTAGTGGCGTCTCCCGTCTGCCCTCGTTGCTGACGGTCTCGTGCCTATAGCCTACGTTGACAGCAACCTTGTCGGAAGTGGCAAGATTGTGAAGGCAGCCATTGTCGGACAGGCAGGGGGTATTTGGGCATCTTCGCCTGGCTATTCGGTTGGTCGTTGTTGCACTACTATCTCGGACTATCGATCCTGACTGGCATGTGTCTGATACTCCTATACACATAGCTCTCTCCGGAGGAGCAGAAGGCTCTTATAGATGGCTTTGCCTCGCCCGACAAGGTCCAAGCTAGTGGCATCCGCCTTGCTGGACAAAAATTCTTCACCCTATCGGCCAATGACCGCAGTATCTACGGCAAGAAGGGGGTACGTGATGCTCCGTCATGTTGATCTCTCATCGGGTGTATGTACTCATCTGCATACCAGGGTGATGGTGTCATCATCGTGAAGACAAAGCAAGCCATCCTCGTCGGCGAGTACGCTGCACCAATACAACATCCTGAAGCCGCGCCCATCGTCGAGGGCCTTGCCGATTATCTCATCAACGTGGGCTACTAGACCGCTGCGGCTTGGAAGATCTTTGAGAAGTATCGAAGAGTGTATTATTTACCGCCTCTCTACTGCTAAGTACTGGAATACAATCGCATATTTCATTCACTCACCCGATACCCGCATCGCATCTAAAGAGGGCTTGAACGTCTGATTTGTGGCACTGCTTGAGCCGAACCATCCTGATGGCAACTTGACCGCACTCCGCTTATATAGAGGTTCGATTGGGCGATCACACCCACGCTCTGCGTACGGGAAGGCATCGGGTGCATACCATACTTATACGAGTTGATGACATTGACCGACCCGTGAGGATCGTTTGGTACGTTTGTACGCCATTGAGTTCGACAATTGTCTTCTGAATATGTACTATGTATTATATCGCAGATGTGTCCTTGCTTCGCCATGCACAGGGTGAGGGGTAGGGAATCTTCAAGAGAGAAATTGCGGAGAAATTGAAGAAGATTTTCAACCCATCTGTAAACATGTCTGCGCCTCCGAGTTTGGTTATGATTTGCTACAAATCTGATAAACAATCTCTCACGTGGATAAGGAGCTGATTTTTTGCATGTCTCTTAGTAAGACTGTTAACGAGAGTGTCTGAATATCCGCTAAACGTCTGTACTGTTGAAACTGTATTAGATGGTCTAACTTTTTCCGCGCGAGACTTTCCAAGTATCTCATTCAGAATGATGACGTGTGATTTTGAACAAGAAACTCTAACATTCCTATATAAAATCTTCTCTGAGTAGCGTCTACTGACATTCAGAGTATTACATTGCGTATCTTCACGATTTCTTCCCTACAGACTTTCCGATAATCCGCAGGAAATCCTCCGACGGTATATCCAACCGGTGAAAGTCAGAATGTCCGCAATGATTTCTGCACCCTAGAAATGTAAATAGAAAGGTAAAAAATCAGCATCACTTACATCCTAAATTTCCGTAAGCTTTCTGAGGTACAGATGTGGAACAAGAAATGCAGAATATCTCCAATGATTTCCACATTGGAGAAAGTCTAGCTTGACTACATATGCGGCTTAGTTAGCCCGCCTAAGCAGTCCCTGTCCCATACATAGCCGGATTAAACAGTCCGGATATGTATGGTCCGTATGTCTCGGATGCTAACGGGGACCAACATTCAACTAACAAACCGGTATCCTTGAGAGGTCGAGACTGCCATGCAGGCAATGCAGCACTGGTGATGAGTCCCTACGGCAACTCAATCAAGAGTCGCAATAAAGACACCCGGCCGCTCAGTATTGAGACACAGAATTGGGAACCACAGTGTGCGCCAGAACGCCTGACCACTCTACGGGGTCTACCCTCGTCAATCAGGGTGAGGGGGATGAACGCCAGTGCACCTACCTCGTATACAACGTATATGACTCAGACTCACGCGCCACCTTGTAAGCTGAATACCGATGTTTAACGATCTACGGTAACCAATGTTTCCATGGACCGTCAGGACAGACGTCTCGGGTGTGACTGGAGATGTCCCCTAAGCCTCAAATTCAAATAAAGGGCCCAGGTACCCACCGCCGCCCGCGTAGTACGTGGAGGCGCAGTCCTGGACAGCAAAAGATGGAATAGTAAAATCGACTCAACCGTTACGAACGACGACAGTTGCGTAACACCAGCCCACACAGGCTCCGGGGACAAATGAAGAAAGCCTTGAAATTGGCTGACGCGCGGTTCAAACAGCCGCGTACGTGGCCCGAGCTAAAGGTGATTCGATAGGAGTTCGTGATGGCGATATCCAGCGCGAGGCGAGATCTCAGTGACCGAAAACAAGGGCCATATTTTCGAAGATACCCACCGAGAGTGCGAACGACATAGTGCCAAGACCATGTAGGGAAAAGAACGTGCCAAATTCTCATCAGCATTGATAGGAAGGAAACGTCGTATAAGGGACATACCCATGCAGCTCCAGAAGATAACAATTGTCCTTGACAACGACCGAGTCCTTCTCTTTGTCCAAGCAGAACGCTCCTGGATGCAGTCGCTCCAAGACCGAACGCAAAGTCGATCGTCGAAGACTGTTCTACTCGCCTTCAGAAGTGGCAAAGACTCAATGCAACAGTACGCGTGCAGGTTGAGTCACACCACACATGGTCAAAAGGACGTCCACTCCGAGCCTTTGAGAGTAAGAGATCGCCGTTCGTTGCCGACGGAATCACGACGTGAGTCAAACATATGAATACGAAGAAAACTACACGCATTTGTAAAATTCAGCGAAACGGCACTATGCGTGAGTCTGTGAACCTGATCAGCCATCGAGGAAGCTAGTGTTTCACCGGGAAACTTACCGTGACGGTCTACAGATCCACAGGGACATACAGGTGCACTGTCACCTGCTTCCAACGCGTACCCACCACCACACTCCTTTTGCCCCTCAGCTTTGCCGTGATGTGGTTGGTTAAGTCTTGGGGATTTCCGCGCCGGCCGCCGCGGTGGATAGTGGAGCTAAACTTGTAAGTTATAATGCATGAATCACGAACCGAGTACACTCACATGTCCACACGTCTCACCCATCTTCGGAATCGACATCTTTCCCGTACAAAACGCAATATCCGGTTGCGACGTTTGAGCTGCTTGGAATAGGCCTTTCTGTCTGCAAATAGTACCAACGGAGCCATGGCTGCAGCTGACTTATAATAGAGGTATGTATGGGGCACCGGTGAGAGAATGAGGCACCGCGGGAAAGAGACTGGAAATTGATCAGAGCGGGTCGGTCAAGCAGGGACAAACGACGAATTAACGTACCAAGTCGCTCATCCACCGTGCGAGTATATGCACACTTGTCACAATGCTGTTTGAAATGGTAACTGGCGTAGTCAATCTCTGAATGCAGAGAGAACAAGACTCGATCCATACTCACGCAATGTCTGAGTCCGTATTTGTGCACGGTGAGCCTCAAGGTACCGTTAAAATTGACAAACCCTTCGGCGGCAAAGCTTGTTAACAACTCCAACTTTCAAGCAGGGGTTTTGCTCAATCCTGGACTTTTTGTGGCAGGCGACCTTTTCCCAAGGTATTGATGCTTGTGTCATCTTTCAATCTATGTTTTGCTGGTTTTGTCTACGCTCCAGCAATGCTATGACGCAGTCATGCCTACAAAGGTAGACTGAGCTCTGCAAACGCTTTAACTTCGACGTAGGGAGGCAACGGTCGTACCACGCTATGACTTTCCAGAAAGAGGAGGTAAGCGTTACGCAAGTTGGTCAGTTTTTAACGCACGCATTGGGTCTCGTGGCAGCAGACGCGACGATAGGGGAGCTCTAGAGGGATAAGGGTAAGTTATTGCGGGATAGGCAGTCCTAAAGAGTTTGATTGTCTTTGACGGTAAGGGCACATGTAATTTGGCCTAGAGATTAGTGTTAACAGTCTTCGTGGATTTCTCCGCTTGATAGACTATTGTATACCCCAACGGACAGGATGACGGCAGGGACCTGAGTAGGCTCTACTATACTCGCCTAGCCAAAATTGCTTGCTACCGTGGATAGGTACTGATAGTCTCAAACCATCAGCTGAGGCCTGTGTAGGGTTTGCCAGTGGAAAACCAAAAGTACGTTAGTGTCCCGGTATGTCATACTGTTTTGAAAACAAGCAGGCTGAACTCTACTTTGCCAACATAGGCGTAGTATAAAGGGCTTGACGAGGACTTTTTGCAAAGTTTTCGAACATGCAACATAGGCACGTAAGTACCACGTGGCATCTGAGATTAGTTTTGTTGGCTTCAAAGCATTTGCCTTACCAGGAAGCACCCTTCCATACTAGTCACAAAAACGCCCAACGATGTCGTCATAGCATCGTGATATATCCAGGTAGAGTACAGAACTGTATTGTATAGTACGCTGCCTGTGCTGCCACGGCCCTCATGCACATGTAGTAATTGAGTGAAAAAATCATACATTGGATTGGACATAACTATCGTGATGTAACTCGAGTGCCCCCTAATTCACTCGCTGACTTGAAGTCATGAATAATTTACCGCTCATAACTATCATCGAGCGCTACTGGAACAACAAATGAAACGAGAGGAAGATGAAAGAGAAGGTATCACGACACAAGCTCTGAATGGGAGTCAATTGTCAGCCAACCGTATCCTCGACTACAAACAAAGTTAACTGAATAGCGAGCGCGTTGAGAAGACCGGATGTACTCACAGCTTGCACGATACACATCCACTTGCTCAGTCACAACGACTGCGGCATCCTTGGTAGCGATCTGGAAATAGCCTGGACATGGCTGGCATAGTCGAAGTATGCGCTACAGGCAGAGAGGTATTGCTCGTCATAGCTACTCAAACAAAATCAGCAGATGCTACTGAAATAAGAAGTTGGGCACTTACAACGTCCAGCTCTGGGTCTGAGTCGACGAAGGAAGTGACCTCTCCCTCCTTTCCCCGTCTAACAAGCCCGGTATAGGCTTGCAGATGATACGCATGCAATCGTCCGATACACAGACATAGCCGAAGTAAAGCTAGGGAGATTTCACCAAGGTAAAGGTCGGGGATATCCGATAGGGAAGCGAGTTTTCATGGACGTCTAGCTTCCAGGTATTCCCTAACACAGGATCTCTGGAGAGCGCGGAGGAGCGCGGAGAGGGTCTGAGTGTACGGCATGTGAGGGCAGAAGTGTCGAAGTGGATTGTCCAACAACGTTTGTCCCCAACCCACCTCGTTGGGGAAGGTATTTGGTTATGAAGGGAGATGTAGAAGTATTTCGTCGGCACGTCAACATCGACGCCCTCGCGAGCGAGGTCGAGCATATGCCATCCCCTTCGTCCGTATTTATCCACTGCCTGCTGCCGAGTGCGTGACCGTGGCTGACAGATGAGTGACACGCGCTTCTCCAAAGTTGCTTTGGGATAAAAGCAGTAGGCTGCAGCGTACGAAATAACATTCATAACGCATGCTATAAGATGTAAATGAATCAGAAAATGCTACACGATTAATCGCGCATGGTGTACGTACTCGAGTGGAAACGAAGTACGGATTCCAGGGGACAAATAGGTGATACGATTATCTGCACTTTCAGCCACTCCTGTCCAGACGTCGCTGTGGTTATAGCTTTCGTAAAGTTGAATACTCCGGCCACACCAGGAACAACGTAATGCATAGACGCATTAGCAATACGGGAGTCCCAGACAGCCTCGTGGAAGTCCGAATTTTGCCTCCCGGAGGGTGTGTAGGTGTATCCGCAACGCATAAGGTAGTTCCCCACCTCCACTCGATAGGACATGGGGACATATAAGTCTAGGTCAGAATCTGGGTAAAAGGTGCGGTCGAAGAACTGTAACGCGCTCGACCCAGAAATGAGGGTACCAGTCTCAGCTTGCAACTGGCGGAAGGCGAGGGGGTCCTTGAAGTACCGCGAGAGAAAGCGGTGAACGTCCCAATGGTGTCGGATATACTGTTCCACAGCGTTACGAGCTCTGCGACAAGTTGCACGGAAGCACAATAGCACAGACGGGCTCCAGTGCTGAAATATCTCTCCGCGAATGTCGTCGTTGCCAACGATACTGTTCATGAAGACGTCTTCTGCACGCGCTTGTCGCAACCTTGCTTTACTGGGGAAGATGCGAGACGTGCGCAAGGCTGTATTGCGGTGGAGCGTGAGGCGAGACAAAGACGCCACTATTGTATGTCAGCGCAAAGCGGCATGATCGCGGTTGAAGGATACCTACTTTCTGTCGTGCTCGATACAGGCCTTGATTGAACGACGGGCTCGAGCGGGATTGCATTCCTGCGAGGGATTCGCTCCGGATCGTGTGCCCGCCTACCAGACGATTCTTCAGCCCTTACGCGCTTCAGAGAGAACCACGAAAAGCACATCGGAGCAATGGGGGTGTAAACAGAGGGGCGTATGGACGAAAGGTAGCGCAGACCAGGTTGATATGTCTCTTCAAAAACACGCTGTCTAGCCACACTGGAAAAACATGCATCACCCACGTTCCTTTATTGAGTCCATAGAAAGTTGCCTCGCACCGTCTGGAATACTGCCCGATAATGCTTGGCATTCGTTGTATGAAAGAATGTTGCTTCTGAGCAGGGATGTAAAAGAGCGGGCCTCTTTGTTTCCTTCACTTGGGGTCCCATTGGACGGGTGGATGGCCCTGGCGTGATCGCGAGGGGGAGCGGTGGGAATTGTGACGGAGTACGGTTGGATTGGGTCCATCAGAGGGCTGGATTCTGAGTGAAACGCAGTGAAATAGTCCTCCGTATCGATAGTCGCCTGCGTGTAAGAGGAGTCCATCCATCCGCGTGAAAATTTAATTACCGTCTTTAGCATTAGTGCAGGACAGCGTACCGTTTCGGCATTGGGAAGGGTCAGCAACCTTACAAAATTCCTAGCAGTGTAATGATAGTATTGGCCTCTGAAGGCCTACCCGGGAAGCCTGACAGAAACGGCAAGATATAAGCATGCATGTTGCGTGAAAACATCCCTGAAGCCCACCGGTATTCCTGCTCCCGAACTCTGTCCTCCAACGCCCGAGATTTACGCCGCTGCGTCATCATAATGACTGCTGGGCAACAACCCACACATCTGGACAACAGGTAAGAATTCTCTCACCAACCAGCAGGGAACTGAAAACACTCACTGACGAGAGCTCTACCGATTGCAGCATGCTTCAAGCCATTGAAGACGATACCAACAACTCAGGTACCGTATTCGGCTGCCATGCCATGCTTCTTGCATGACACCATATCCGCCCAACAGCACCCAACCCATTGCCCTATCTAGAAGAGCCACAAGAGCATCTTGAAGATGCGCCGCCTTATGAGGCAGCATTCGAGGATTTCCAGGGAAATCTTGGGACGGTTCAAGCAATAGTCGAAACCATCGAATACCATCAGGTGAGTCTACCGCAGACGTTCTTGACTCTGTAAAGGTGATTCTTTAATGTCCCATATCCAGGTGGAGATGTCTCGCGAGGTCAGAGCGACAGTGGGTTTCGTCGCAATGGCCATGGTGAGCTTTTTTAAGATGGTCCATTCATTCACTTACTTGTATTCTCAGACGCAACGCGTGGAATTAGCTATGTTCCTTTCCGACCTAGTGGTCGATCTGGGCGTAGAAGTGGTATGCTTCTGAATCGTTAGGCAAAATATATGTTACTTACAACTGCATTAGCAAGCCCTTAGAAGAGAAGTTAGGGAGATACGAAGTGCTCAAACTACTGACTGGAACACAGTCGACACCCATTCCGACACGGGAGCGTGGCTGTGGGTTACACTCCGAGATTCAATCGGCACAGCCCGAGGTTATTTGCTGAAAGTACAAATAATCTTGCAGACCTACAAGGCCTTCGTAGCGTTGGGACTACTCCTTCTAGCGGCGTTCGCGCGAACCTTTCGTTTCATATGAGGAGTAAGGGGTGTTGATGAAACATAGTGCTGCTCACCTTGTTCAGGATTCGTGTCGACGTAGAACGTCCACAGCAAGCGAATGTGTATGTAAATAAGTAGCGATTTAGCAGCCATATCCACGAGAAATGTGTTACCTGACCGGTGCAGACGTATTTTTGCCTGAAGGAGGGGCGACGTTTGCGGGCTAAAACAATGCACTGGCTATGCAGCAATCAGAAGCTAGAGTGATAACATGCAAGGGTTGGACGTGCCCTGCTCACTTCCTTGCACGAGTCGCCGCGCTTGCTAGTATCCCGTCAGGCGACCGACGAGCTCTATGAGATACAGAGGCGGGCGGCTGTTTTCTATAATTCACGATGAGAGGTGAAATACAGGCGAACGCTACTGTACGGGGAGGAGGTCTCTTCAGATTAGGCCTGTGCAGTGAGGGTTTGCGAGGAGGACGTCACTGTCAGATGATGATAATACGTCCTAGCACGTGGGCCCACTCACTTCAGCGGCTAATTGTAGGTAGCTATAGTCCAGACGTCCTCTGTTACTCCCTTCATCGAAGCCCGCCCATCACCTCCCTCGACGCTTTGGCGAACCTCAATACCCCCGCGATACACTTAGTAACTGTGTCCGTCGGTCAGTAGATAGACAACTTACGCGTGTACAGATGCAAACGCCAAATAGGCCATCCCACAAAGCTGCAATGCTCCTTTGTACTCAGTGACCGTCCGTCGATAGCAGCACACACACCTTTGCGGCAACGAGCCTCTGAATCGCCCTCACTGTATGTTCTAAGACTTCTGTTGTCAACTTCATTCAATTCGAGTTTGTGGCTTACCGAAGCGCATGGACTGATGCTATATTCCGCTGTGGAGAACGAAGGAATTCGGAATTGGTGCTTTGATCACTAAACGGTAGGTTCTACGAGATTGCGATGCGAATTCCGTTGTCTAGCGCTACCTATCGGACGGTCACCCGAAAGCGGCTATGCTTCTCCAGCCTCATGGATACCTACCATGCGTAGAGACTCTCAGACTTATAGGGCGGAGAGGTGTTGCCTCCAAGGCTGAAGCCGCCTCACTGACCTCTCAGGTCCCCCCCCCCCTACCAGAACTTCATCAGCTCTAACGGTCAACTTAAGAAACTCGACGCCTGCATTGCAATGGAACAGGGATCAAATCACGGCGCAACTGCGGGCTCTTCCACGACGTCCACCCATTGGGAAGATGCAGTGGAGTCTATAGCCACCTATGGTACGATCGTTAGCCTTATATTGGGTGGGTTTTCATCGCGACGTCTAGTATCAGAGTCCTTGCCGCCTACCTCCTTGAGGCATGCGGTATTCACGCCGGCATCAGCGCGACTTGCTGCTGTGCAGCAGTTGATGGGCAGCGTTCACGCCAAATTGGTAAGTCCGGTGGTCGTTGCTGCTACGGTGAAGCTGAAAATCAAGCAGGATAGGCTGCTGACCGTGACAAGCCATACTTTGGCCTTGGAAGAGCAAGCAGTGCGTCGCCCAGCCTGTTAGACAGACGCAGCCCTCCTCATATCCTTCCCCCAGAACGAACTTGCACCTGATTTATTCGAAAGTGTTGAGGACCTCGATCATAGAATGGTACGTGCAGTACTCGAGCTGCCTGTAACGTCCTGAACCCGACATACGACAGGGCGATATCCTCCGGCAGGCACGGGACAACCACAGGGAGATCAAGGAGCTGGAAACTAAATTGGTGGGTCTAATTAACGTCACCAATGTTATTCAACGTCATAAACTGAAGCTCCTTCCAGGATCGCTTATTCGCAATTGAGGCGGACGACCACCATCAGCTCAAAGCAACGCTGGGTGTCATTGCCAACAGCCAAATGTCCAATATCCTTCGCGAGGCAGCCCTCAAGCTCTGGCGCTGCGTATTCGACGGCGCTGGATACTATAGGATTGTCTTGGGGATGTTGTTCGGGATGTGCTGTTTACACCTGCTCGTGTGGTTGAAGGGGGAGCGTGAGCTCCCCCAGGACTGGGCAGGTACCCCACTCCCGTCTAAAGTCCTATATTCTGAAGCCCGTATTAGAGGCTTTCATGCTTAGCTTGGGTCTTCTTGTCTTACATCCCGCCATGCAAGCAGTTACAGCCCCCGAATGTATTTATTTACGTCCATTAACACAGTCCATACCCGTTTAGTCCCGCAAACCGCTAGATCTGCAAACCGCCGCAGTGGGAGGGTTGAAGGCTTTGGTCACCTAGGTAAGCTTGGAGGTGAGGCACAGGGCACCACGCCGCCTCCGAGCGAGACGAAGGGGATGCGTGCTGGTTTGTGTGCCAGAACCGTGTATGTGGAAGCATGTGGATTGAGGTGGGATCTCAGGTAGATCGCATAAGGCAAAAATAGAGCTCTACTCGCACACCCCGCGCACACCCTGAGCCCTCTCATTAACAATTAACGCAAGCCATGCATGTACTGGGAGGGCTCCAACGTGAAGGAATCGGGATAAGTGGCACTGAGCGCATGGGTGTAAATGATGGATTCCCATCAGAAGGACCTGTAGATGTAGACTCCATACGTGTGGATTTCATATCCGTGCACTTGGGCAAAGGGGATCTGATCACAAGAGTAGTTCTGGGCGGTCTGCCTTGCACCTTGCGTAGTTCTCGGATAGACCCATCCGGCGATTCTCACTAGGTTGCGTTCTTGCAGAGAGCATGTAGTGTTCAGCTGATAAGCTGATGAATACCATATGAGATTGATCGACAGGACTGCATAGTTGTGCAAAGGTTTAGAGGGGAGTGGTTTACAAGTGGGAAAGGCATATTCAAGAGAAAAGTTGGTATCAAATGGGATTGGGTTGGGGACGAGTGCTGGACTGGGTTAAGGGGTCGACTACTACCTGAATCCTGATGCCAGCCTGAGCTTTCGTGTGGTATTCACTTAGCATGCGTGCAAACAGATGATTCTATGACCCACCAATCAGTAATCTAGCTTTGCGTGAGATTGAGGTGCAGTCAACTCGCCTTTGCATGAACGATATCGCTGCTCATGACAATATTTGCAACCTGCAGGCAAACTGAGTTTCATTGGCTATCCGCTGTAGACGTGAGCGAAGAAGCACACCTTTCGAGCGGCGGAGGACGCCGGTCGGGCAAGCAGGGCTTGCATAAACATCTTATATTCGTTCGTATTTCTGCCATTGGGCATGAATCGAAGGCGGAGGAGCTCATTCACGTCTCCAGCAATGTCCTCGACAACAGGGGCAGGGCGCCAAACTGGTAGGGATCTATACCTAACGAGCCAAGTCAGTCTAGTAGCATGGCGAGAACTCAGCTTGCAAACCATCGAACACCCTGCGGGGAGATCTTGTATCTCCGCCCGACAGAAAGGGTGTAAGTCTTGTGGCCAGGTCTATCCAAGGAAACTAATCGCCCACGGTGCTGCTGCAAACGCAAACGACAGTCAGCTGCAACGCAACGTCGCTACTCTGAACACGGGATAGTCAGACCTCTCGTTGGAGTAACCTCTCCACGACATCGCGGGTAAAAGCATCATCCTCGCGTCCTTGCGCTTGCACTGGGTAAAGGCAGCCTTCAGGCACTGTGGTCCAGCTCTCCAGATAACGGCGACTAACTTAGCTGCACGATGTTGAGCTCAGAGATGTGGCGTTGAGTGCCTCTCGCAAGCTGACCTAGCAAAGAGAGGGCGTCTGCGTGGTCTATTAGCATTGTGTTGCTAGCAAAGGAGCGGACGGTACACACGACGGCGGCAATCCAGATTGTTAACCATGCTGGTTTCAAAGGCAGCTGTCAGATGGGAAGCATCACAAGGGATGCAACCTGCCCTTATAAGCCTCTATAGGAACACCCGCTTCTCCTGGGTGAAGGTGAGTTCGAGCATTGGAGATTCTAGGTTTAATGTAAGTCCCTCGTCACACATACCCCATGAACACGCGCAGACCCGCCAAGAGACCCACTGCTGAAGCCTCGCGCCCACAGCGAGCCAGGCCGCATGCAATTGCTTAGTGTGGAAGACTACAAAAGGAGGGGAGGGGATGCATCTTGCCCTAGCAGAAGTCACCTATACCGTATACGTGGGATCGTCTTTCAACCACACTTCAAACTTACCGACCGCTCAGAGGATGGACACAATAAGTGAGTTAGTAAATCACGAGAACAGGATCCAGACGTGACTCACCCAGGCATATTCAGTGTCAGACACCACCCCCGCTCCCTCAGCCTCCAACAACAACGGTAATCGTTTTGAGTTTGGGAGGCGTCCCTCAGAGGGCGAGCTGAACAGCTTCTTGACGACGCTACACATGAAGATCGACCTGTTGGATGCAAAAGTGGTGAGTGAGGACGTTCCTCACAGTTTCGGGATGGCTTCTCACTTTCGTCCAGGATGAAACTACTGAGACTCTGGCAGACAGATTGGATGCCCTGGCGACTCAAATGGTGGGTGATCAGCGAATATTACAGCAGCAATCTGACCTAGTCACTTGCACGCCAGGATCTCTGCGCCGACAAATCCGACTTGGACGCGGCCAAAGATGAGTTGAATGCGAAGTTGGTAAGTCGATTGATCACCGCCATACTTCGCACACTCACCCGACTCACTCGCACTAGGATCGCCGGGAGGCAAGGATGATTGAGGTCGACGTATCGTTCAGAGAAATCAGAGCACTCTCACGTGCTTGGAGGAAGCCGAGGGAGGCAATGTTCCAGGCGGCTCTGTGGGCCTGGAGCAAAGCAGGCGACCTTGTAATTTTAGTCTCTCGGGGTGTAGAGCCCTACCTTTCGCCGGGGTTGATCGTTGTCGTATTTTTCCTCGTTTTTGCTATGCTTGCAGCAGGCTTCCAGTTTGGGACGGGTTCTGTAGCTAAGCTTCCCAACGAGGCTAAAGTTGGGGGGCAGGAGCCAGCCTGGTCCAAGATCCGCTCGGAAGTCCACCAGTTTCAACCAGGGTATATAATCTTTGACAGTAACTACAACCAAGAGTACATTATCTTTCTCAGTAGTATCTGAGGGCAGTTTATTACCACAATTATATAGCTATCCAGTGAGATGTACTTTACTGAGATAATCTCTGATCATCTCAGAGTTATTGTTCCATAGATACTTATCAAAGGAGGAGGGTCAATTATCCTCTTGATTATCCATACTGAATTTAGATAATCTCTTTGTAATCTCAGGAGT
>MU275379.1:3321-47030 GCA_022160315.1 Panus rudis PR-1116 ss-1
GATTATAAGGAAGAAAAAAAGTGAAGCTTTGAAACCACCCCCCTCGAAATCAGGCGAAAAGGAGCAAAAAAGGAGACTGAAAAAGGAGAACTGTCTGACCGCAGCAGCTTCGGCCACCACGGCATCTTGAAAGTCCGCTCATTCCCGACAGTGTTCACGTGATCTTACAGCGGCGCATCGACTGCAGTGGTATTCAAGAAGAAATGCATCGACGGTAAAGATGTTCACAACTCCTTCAAGAATTTGAAAAGTCCACGAGAAAATGGGTGACCGCATCGCTGCTTCGTATGATTCAGTCATATACATATATCTTTCTGACATGTCTTCTGAACTTACTTAGTGTTACACCACTGCAAGCTCTCCGGAGACAATAACCACTAACGAGAACCCGTCATCTATCTAGATGTGTAATACTGTCACCAACTAAGAAATCCTTCCGACCTATCCTCCATCTCACATAGTAGTAAGTTACAAGACAAGAACAACGCGAGACGCGTCCGACGCGACAATCTCATGAGTGCGCGCAAGCGGAGTTCCAAAGCGGCAAGGATCCTGCCGAGAAAAAGGAAGGAAAAAAGGACGCAAAAAAGGAGCACGAACGAAAAAAGGAGACCCCCTGCTCCCTTTTTTCGCTCCTTTTTTCGCTCCTTTTTCTTCTCCTTCTGGTCTTCCTTTTTTTCTTCCCTGTCCAGATAGAAGGACGGAAAAAAGGGAAGGTTTGAACGATACTATTAGCCACGGAACCGAATGTAAGCATGTGCTTCCTGACGGCACGAGGTGCCCACTATACACCCCCGCTCACGCTTTAGGTCTTGCCCAGCCGCGCCAATGCTGACAGGAATGACCCCGGCAGGCATCAATCTCGGTAGCTAACAACTGGATCTTCTACAGCTGTTCCTGCTGGAGTGCCCTGCATGTGACGGCGCTGCTATCGATCTTGCAGCTATATATTCTAGAGTACTGTACTTCTGCCTCACCTCACCTTGTCCGCAAGTGTGTTACACCACTATGCCTGTTACCTGTCAAACTCAACGTTTCCCTGCGGGAGACCGTTCAGATTCGACCCAAAAACTAGCCGCTTGTCTCGGAAGTTTAAACGGCTATGTTTGGGCTGCTCACGACCTCTTTACCTCGGTCGAGCACCAGATCAAGTCGCTGAACAACGGTATAACCGAGTCAGCAAAGCTCACCGCGATCCCGATTGACGAATTGAGCGCAGATTGGGGAAAGTGTACTGAGGTTCTGGTTTTTCAAGTATAACGAATCCAATAAATTCATTCTGATTTTCAATAACAGGCATTCACCCACCTACTCTGGCGATGTCGTTTTGTCGCTAGGATCACTCAGAAAGGGGCAGATGGTGGGGCTTCCTTCATTGCCTCTTAACATGTATTGTAACAGTTGATATTGCAGCATTTCTCGAGGCGACTCGGTCATCTGAGAGCGCGAATGACATTGGGCTGGGGGATGATACTACAGTACTTGACTCAGCTATCACAGTGAGTAGTTACTTCATGATGTGCAACGTGTATGCTTGGCCGGCGCAGCTTAGTATATGGGACAATAGACTTCTCAAAAACATGAGCAGCACATGCGGAATGTCGTGGATTCTGTTAAGTATCTGGAGGATCGCTTCAGGGTTTTCAAATCTCGATGGGACAAGTTGTCAGTACCCTCGAATCGTCCGGGTCTTGTGAAACTCAAGCATTGTTTACATGGGTATGTCTACATCGCATTCAATTTTATTTGTACTCAATTCTGTATAGACTAGGCACTCAGGTGGCATACTTTGTAGCCTGGAATCTCTGCAATCGTAGTGCTGACCTATGATGCTAGATCAAATCCATGTGCACAAAGCTCAGGAAGATTGTTTCTCCAACAATTCATTGCGGAAATCCTGAGAACATGGTCGATTCTGACGTCAAGTACGCTCCAATAACAGACGACAAGGCTGAAGCGGAGAAACTTGCATACAACATCGATCCTCAAGGAATGGACGCATTCTCGAACGTCACCGGAGCTCTCTCTAGCATAATCACCATTTGGTTAGACGTAAGTCAAGTTCTCTCTAAGGTAACGATGGCTTCATGCACGCATCACAGGTACACGCAGACCTGAAGATCTCAGAGGGCATATTGAAGTTTGCGGCGGAAGCTGCTGGCAAGGTACGTCTTTGGGGTAGAATGCGACATTTTGACTTAAATTACCGTGATGAATAGGACCCTGTGCTGGTCGACCTCCAACGTGACCGTTTGACATATTCAGTGGACCGGTATGCTCGCATTTCCTCCGTTTGCGAGAAGATCGATGAAGCTCTCCAGCTTCAGATACCTGTCCCTGCTGTCAATGGATAGTATGGCAGCCCGAATTACTGATGAGTGCATCCCATATGGTCTTCTATTGGTTCTTGCTTTTCATGCCGGGCGCATTATGCGCGAGAACAGACATATGATGTTATATATGTACATTCCGTTATCTCTGATTATCACCCATATACATCCAGCAAACCTCTAACGAATCGGATACATTTCTTTCTCCATGCGTCCGGATTCTATGACGCGTTTTTGATATAACATCCACAGCAAGAGATAGCTACAAAGTACTCACCCCACCTGTCTCCGACCCTCCTATCATTCTGTCGACCTATAAGGATTATGAGCGTGAAAGCACAGCAGCGGAATCAAGACACTTACAACTTCATCCAGAGGATCCCCGAACACAATTTCTACAGCAGAAGCAAGATCTTCTGTGACACACAAAAAGGTTGTAACGATGTGTAGCCAGGACGTTGCTACACCTACCTTCTTCTATGCTGCCCGCAGAGTTCGATAACTCCTTTATCAACAAGCTGATATCTTCTTTGTCGACAAGGGTCTAGTTTAGAAGACAGCGGGTCAGACGGGACGAGGATGATTTCGCGAGTACTTTTTGGACGAACTGTACCTGTTGGAGGGTTGCATGAATTTGATTGAACTGCTCTAGAGGCACACCGTTGCCGACGTCCAAACCGGATTCAAGTCTCGTATACGTTTCTGCAAGATAACAATGGTGAGCCACAGCAAAGGTGTAACATCTGCTAGGATGATTTACCTCTACTTTTAGCAGAAATCGTGTCGATCTTTTCGCGCATCTGGGGCTGGTTTTCATCAAAGGTCAGAGTGCTGGCATCGCGGATGTCTCGGAAAGCGTACAAAGTTGTCCGAATCCTTCATGAGCTCGACATAGTTTCGACGGACAGCGTCGATGAATTGCGCGTTGAGGTCCATGTCGTGATATCAGCAGAGAAGTAGATGTATGACAGTAGAGATGTGGACGTAACACTGTCGAGAGGATGGGGAACTAACATTCGGGCTGGCTGCATATTTATACGCATTGCTCGAGACAGCATTCTATGCCTTCGAGGCGCTGTTCCTGCCATAATGTAGACATATATTCGAATAGCAACGGTCGACATCGCCCAAACCATGTAGCTCGGAGTCTAGCTATCAGCATATCGAGGGTCCTACGAGCTTCTCTACTTGGACTAGTACGAAAGTTTCAGCGCTTTCAAGAGCAATGTCATCCCAAGGTTCACGGGCGCGAGACGATGGCGGGAAATAGCGGTGACAGACAGCAAAGCAATAGCATAGACGTCCGTTACATAGCCTCCGTGAGCATACGCAGTACTAGTTTTTGGCTTTTCCCAGGTCAACGACGTGGTGCTGATAGCCGCAGATTAAGAATGGTGAATGTTGGCGTCCGCGGTACGGGTATACGAGGAGATTGGAAAACCCCGCGCTTCTAGTTCGGGATACACACCGGAGCTTTGCGGGGAACATGCCAATGAGGACGTTGAGAAGGAGGTATCACTCTAGCTAAGTTCGAGTCGCCGGTAATTGTGAGATATCGTCGTTTGTGTCCAAGATCTACAGCGACGCCAAAGCACTGTTTCGTAGAAAATCCTTTCGTACAGCAGGTGAGTAGAGATTACAGGTCGTCGGCCGCCGGAAAGAGTAATCCTTGTTTCAGGGATGAGGCTACAAACCAAGTGAGTATGACACATGGATTTGAGATCCCGACACATCGCGGCGACAACACTCTTGACACCTGTGAAACACACACATGGTGTATAATAGGTCGCGTTCTGGTACCAGGGTACTGTAGAAGACATACCTTGGAATCATATGAAATGGATCGGCGATTAGGGCGGAGCTATGAGGGACATCCAAGAGCTGGTGCCGCTGTTTCCGGAGTGCGTGAGACTCGGACACCTTCGCGGGGTTTAAGACCTACTTTGCAATATTAATGTGTTCAGCTAAAGACCATTTAAGGTTCAACATAGAGCATGGGGCGGTCTTGTTACAGGTTCCTTGAGCCTCATTTGTGGCACGTATTGGCAATGACAACCAACCGAAGAAAAGCGAAAAGAGATCGGCACCTTTGTATTTGCATTGACTGAGAGCTTCAGCACGCGCCAGCCACATTCGGCACACTGCGTACTTTACAAGGCGGCGTTTGAAGGCTGGAGACCACATCGACGGGCGAAGTTCGAAAGTACAAGTCCATTACAGGACGGTGTATGTACAAGGTCACAGGTGGATAACTTGAGTTCCCACGGTCGCGTCTGGTCAGGTGACTTGAACTACCGCGTCGCGTCACGGTCACCGTTTCTCGCGTGCAATCTCAGAAGTGTTCGTTATCACCCAACATTGACCTCAACCACCATCTCGAGACGTGTCGCACGACGACGACCAAATTGCCTATATATTGACAACCTGACCATCACTTTCCTCTCCTCTCGCAACCCTTCCTGGTGGTACCTAGTACTTACGTTCTTGATTCTTGAAGATCGCGCAGCGTATACAATACCAGGTAAGTATCAATGTGCAACCATATAGCGAATCAGATGTTCATGTTATTTTTAAGACTAGCAGTTATGATTCCTCGAGTCCGCACAGCTTACGACATGAAGGACGCCATCGACAAGGCAGCCTCTCGCCTAAAGCCGATTGGCTTTGACGTCTTCTCCTTGAACGCTGCCACGAAACGACTTCTCTATTCATATCCTTCGATTATTCCCAACAAGCGCGCCCGGAATGCATATGGCACTTATTCCAAAAGCGAATCCGACTCGAACAACTTGTCTAGCAAGTCGCTATATGAGCACTTACCAGACGAGCTCCGTGATAGCTATAGCGGATACGGCTTACTCAAGGAGATTGATGACGAGCTAACGGTATGTTGCGATAAATACATGTTAGCTTCTGATGTGACTGAGCGCGTACATAGGCAAAAGTTAAGCCACTCTGCACATTGGCAAAGATGTCCGCCACTTATGCTAGCGGGCGTTTCAACGACTACCGAAAGCCACACACCATCCAGATAAAGCACGGAGAATTTGAATATAGCGGACCAATTTTCTCTTTACAAAAACGGCTCGAGAGTCTATACGAGAATGCGTCGATCTCCGGATTTGGCGACGTCAAGAAACAAACCACAGAGTTTGATCCTGATGTACGAAACGCCAGGGAGATTCCCGCCTCCGACTTTGCTCCGAGTGCGAATCTCTTGGAAAATGTTTCGAAGGCGTGGAAGGAGCACTTCTATTCACCCAACATTCGTGTGGAACCCTATAAGATCCACATATACGGTCCAGAAGGGATGTTCCGGCCACACCTTGACACTCCGGAGAAAGACCTGATTGGAACTTTCCTAGTAGGTCTGGGGGATACCACAACTCCGAAACGACGTTTGAAAGTTGCGGAGAAGTCCTTCTCAGCCGCCTCCAACAAATGGGTTGCATTCTACCCAGACACCCCTCACTCTGTAGAGCGCATCGAGTCGGGGTATCGAGCCGTCATCGCATTCAAAATTTTCCGCGCCCAAAACACCACTGAGGAAACAGCGGTGCCCACTTCCGTTACCAGTCCCGAAGATCCCCGCGCAGAGCTCATCTCCTTCATCCGACAGACTGCGCATGCATTACCAGACTCTACACTGATACTCGGACTCGTTCATAAATACCCCAAGGACGTACAGGAGTTAGTTGGCTTCGACAAACTTCTTCACGACGAGTTACAACGTCGCACGGATATCGAGGTTCATCTTCTTCCTATACTTGTCGACTATCGTTATTTGAGCGATGACGAAGAAATAGAGGGCAACATCATTCACTCAACGGTCTATCCTCTCACAGACGCTCACTTGAATTATCTGCTCGGGGACAAAAACGCAATAAAACACGATGAAGGCATCCAATGGATGAAGTATCTGAAGGAGACTACTCCGTTTTATAATTTGACGGAGAAGTGGGACCATGTGTGGTCAGACTATGAGGGTGACGGCCCTGGCTACACTGGTAATGAGTCTCGGGGAGAGGATCAGCATAGCGTCTACCTCTCATACGGTCTTGCCATTCTTTCCAAGGTCGCCATGAATGAAGCTCAATCTGAGCATCCACACTCTGACAACAAGATAGAATCGGACAACTTGTATCATGACCCCGATGATGAAAGCTACGATGATGAAGACGATGATTCCGAGTAGTACTAGCCATGAGATTGGTACAGAGACGCATTCACTTTGAATAGGATCTATTCGATAGTTAGGTCAAATCTATGCATGTATTCTGTCGTACATTCTACTAGAGCGTGGAGAATAATAGTCAGCAACCAGAGTTCTGAATATCCGCTGAATCACCCTGACAAGTGACAACATCACAACAGCTTCCGTTTTGGGATAGACACTCGGTGATATGCGTTATTGCCGCGGCCTGACTTTCGTGTTTAGACATGTGCACCATCTGCACCTTTCTCCCAATCTTGCACGACAACTGAGACGCAATAGTCTGAAGACCACATTTACTTGCAAACATCATCCGGAACACCTTTCTTGGCATCGTGATTGACCAGCCTGAGCCACACGGATGACATGAGCTCCCCGGAACGAGATGTGGAGGCGGGAGATCTCCCTCGCCGTCCTCGTAGTTCAATTCCATCCATATTGTTCGTTAGCTTTGTGTTGTTCATGCTAACAAACCATCATGGCGATGACCTTACGACCAAAATGCAATACATCGATGCTCTGCAAATCCTCACTTGGCAGTCGGCCAACTACTCGTCCTGGCTGGCAGGGAACAGCTCAGATTTCAAGCTCGTGCGTTTCTACCTTTTCCCACCGAGTCAGACGCAAATGGTGACAATGTCTTTAGCCCGATAAAGATGCATCAGAGCGACCCCTCGTTGAAAGCTTCATCCAATTCGGATCTCGGCTTGAACCGACCCAAGCCTCATACTACTCTAATTTGACTGGATTCTGGCGTGGCGATCTAACTTTGCACAATATCACATATCTTCCCGAGGTAGAGAATCCGCCAGAATGGTATCGACTTGCCTCGGACTACATAGCTGGTGGTAATTTAACAAACTCAACTGAAGTCGCCGAGAGACTCGGGCCATGGAACTGGACAGCTTCGGACAAAGTAGCCATTAGCATAGGCGACAAGCTCATCTATTCTGAGCCACACCTGACGAATGTGTCCAAAGACATTTCTATCATTCATGTACGAATATTCCGCTAACTTAGCCGTTTCTCTTCAAGCGCTGATTAGTCGTTCAGGGGAAGGTGGATTTGACGGATCCGAAGAGCTCTGAAGAGCTTCGACTTGATTTCGATGGCGTTCATTTTATGTCGAATGGCTCAATATACGCATTCGCTGAACCAAACGGGCAAGTGTTCATAGTACCTTGGCGCGAAAACTGCCTTCTGAAGAATTTCGCATGAAGGAAGCACACAGATATCCGATTGCTACCCTTGTTTGCCCCTGAAGATCGTATGAACGAGACTGCGGGTGTCGTTGACGCCGAGCTACGCTCTCATATTTCCAGACTGAAAGAAAAGATTGAGTCTGGCGATATTGAGTCGGGTTCTGAAGATGGTAGGTCTTTCCTGTTCAATCACTGCCGAATCGATGGCTGACTTAGGGCATAGACGACGGTCCGAAGACAAAGTGTTCATTCGCTCTCTTCGGGCAACTGGAGCCTAGTTATGTTCCGCAACACCTCATGAAGGAATTAGAGGATGAGATCGACAACCCCACAGGAATATCGACTATCACGCCTCCGCCCTTATTGATGAAAGGTGTTCTTCTCAGCAAGAATTGCGGAATGCTATTTGAATTTGATACAACTGGTCTCAAGTGAGTAGAATGTGCCCCACTTTTTGCGACAAAATCTTATCCGGTGTTGCTTCAGGTCTCAAAGCCTGTACAGGAAGATCACAACATGTAGGTTCTATCAGGTTCTATCCTACGCCACTTCTTCGTCGTACTCATTTGAACCTTAGATGCTGGCTTTGCGGCAATTGCCAACACAGTACTCCTGGTACTGTTAACGCGACAGGTGACGCGCAGCAGTTCGGCTGTTGGTCTTGCGCGTGTTTCTAGGCATCCATTCCTTGCTCAAAGTTTGATTGACGCTGTTTCCTTCGTCGGCGTAAGCTGTATCAACCTACATTGATCGGAAGAAGTTACTCACCTTATAGGTATCGTAGCATATCACCCTTGGAATCCTCGCAGATGGCCGACCGTCAATAGCTGTTCTCGCCCCCGCAGGATTCGCATGTCTTCTATTCGTGAGGGAAGCGGTACGTGATCGTCAATACATGCACGCCATCTATTTCTCAGATATATTTTCAGCAATTCTCCGTGCTCATCGGTCAAATTCAAGGGCCCGAAGACATGGCTACGCCTACACCTGCTCCTTCGTCACAACCAGCGCCTTCCCCACAGCCAACTTCACGACCATCCCGACCCGACAGTACTTCGGATACATCGGTGGAAACGCCTTCCAACACAAGCTCAGGTACAACAGAAGATAGAAGTCCTCAACTTCCCACCACCGTTCCGCCTGTCATCGTCACGCCACCACCCCCTACTCAAATGCCAACAGTCCCGCCGCCACAGCGTATGGGCCTCCTCCGCTTCCTATTCCACCACATCCGAACGGACCCCTCTGCGCGTTTATGGACTTTGATGTCATTCTTCCTGATCGTTGTCTTCAGGCTCGTGGTGATTCTATCGCTTCCGCTCTTGTTCATCGGAAGCCTGTACGCTTTCATGTGGCTTCCGCAAATCTATCGTGCTGTCAAGAGAGGCAGGTCGAGCGGCTTGCATCCCGAATATGTTATTGGTGCCACACTGTGCAGGTTGTACTATTTATTATGTGAGTCCTTTTTTGAATACTTTGGTGCAATGAATATTGACTAAATGTGATATAGATTTCTTGGCCTGTCCTAAGAACATCCTTGACGTGGAACCGAGACGTGAGTAGAGTTATATTGGCCTTTTCGTGCCTAATTTATGCAATTTCCACAGGCTGGGTCTGGCTCATCGCACTGATCATGGCTGTCCAAGTGGCCGTCATCCTCATGCAAGACCTCTTCGGACCCACGTTCTTCCTCCCGCAACGCGTACGTGCAATCTCATTCCATCCCACCTCCCCACCCAGACTGACTCCCTGCGCCCATACAGTTCGTCAAGACAACAGCATACGACTATCACCCGCCTCTCCCCCTTCCCGACCCCGAAGCACCAGAACAATCTCTAGGTGACTGTGCGATCTGTATGGACGCTATCGAGGTGGACCCTGCGATAAGACCAGGTATGGACGATGAGAAGGGGCATATGTTGGCGAAGACTGGTGGGTTGTGGGCGAAGGCTGGTGCGAGGAAGAGTTACAGTCTGGCGCCTTGTCATCATCTTTTCGTGAGTGTCATAGTTTTTGCTCGGTGAGATGAGATGTAGTTGCTGATCGTATGCTTCGCTCAGCATACTGCTTGTCTTGAAAGGGTACGTCTTCATCTGCGTCGATGCTCCAGCGTAGTACTTGTACTGACACTTCTTCTGCGCCTCAGTGGTTGACCATCAAGGTATGCAGTTCCCAATCCTCTACGCGTCTCATAGTGTTGACTTCGAATTGTCAGAATATCTGTCCGCAATGTCGACGACCATTGCCTCCACTGTAAACGCACAATACCTCATACACACTCTGATACCCTTGAACTCTACAAAACTTCAAATTACATCTCTGTGTCCATCGATGGCATATGCAATTTACGTCATCCTAATATGTATCCTCATTTCTGCCTCGATCACAACTCTATCGTTCAAAGTCATGCACGCATAAATTCAAATACCAAACGGTGAGTACTCGGATTCTCGGGATACAGATACATCACTGGTAAACATTCAAGTACAAAGTCTCTCTAACTGTCCGTTCTTTGACAAATCTTTCATGAACAGCAGAATTACAGCTTCCAAATCCCAACAATAGCAAGCTTACGCGGCAAAACCACAACATCACGTGATCAATACCCGACAGGCATACCCATGAAACGTCTTCCCTCAGCCTTATTGCTCACGAACTGTGGGTTCTTACCAGCCATATGAGCATTCTTGGACCCTTCAGCAATCTCCTGAATAGTGTAATCCTTGCCGGTGGGAAGAGGACTGTGCGAGGGAAGGAGATCGAAAATTTCGATTGCATATTGCGGGTCGACCGCGTAGAGCTGGACCAGGTAGTTCTTTTGCACGATAGCGTCGGCGAGCTATTTTGCGATATCCAGTTTTCTTCTGGCAAGATGGATCGACAATACGGAACGCACCTTTAGAAGTTTCGCCGTGTTCCTATGAAGACGTTCCCTTTCGCCATTGCTCAAGACGCGCTTGTACAACTCCCGAACTTGGTCGTACTCGCTCGGAGAACCCCTCGTGCAAGTAGTGTCCCTTGCGCGACAAGATGTTGTCACCGACCTGCATCGGGGTCTCAGCTGCCTCAGGTACGAAGCCGGGAGTACCTGTGGTAGTCGGGAGTTTGTTGTGGTAGCTGTTGGGAAACTACGACACATAAAGAACGATCAGCGTGTCGCATTACCATATATGCCGGTAAGTCATACGTTAACTGGCTTTCCTCCTGCGTTACCGTCTGTCCTCATGTTTCCTGCGAAGTTGTCTGGCGAGTGGAACCTAACACAATCTCAGTCGATGTGTGCAACGTGGACATATCCACTCACTTTGCCATGAAGGGACAGTTAACCGGAATCTGATGAATATTTGTGCTGCCAAGACGATGGTATTGGGCATCACGGTAGAAGAACATACGCCATTGAAGGAGCGGATCAGGCGAAGCCTCGATTCCCGGGACCAATGACCCGGGAGAGAAAGCAGCTTGTTCGACGTCACGATGATAATCCTGATACATCGTCAACAAATGTGCATTCTCTTGGAGGATTCATACTAACCTCCGGGTTGCGATTCAAGATCAATTCGCCGACTTCCTTCATGGGGAATTGACTCCTAGGCCAGATCTTGGTCGGGTCGAAAGGATCGAAGGATACGCTCTTAGCCTCTTCGGGAGTCATAACCTGGACGAGCATAGTCCATCGAGCATCACCTCCCTTCTCAATATGCTCCCACAAGTCACGCTTTGCGTAGTCGGGGTCTTCTCCGCACATTTTGACAGCTTCGTCTTCGGTGAATTGCTTGACGCCCTGCTTGGAACGCCAATGGTACTGTGCACGAGACATCAGGGGAATTCAAGGAGCGTTCGGGGAAGAGCGACTGTACCTTGATGAATACGCTCTTTCCCTCTTTGTTTACCCAACGGAAGGTGTGAACGCCATAACCGCTCATGAAACGCCAACCAACGGGGGTTGCATGGTCGGAGAGCAGCATTAGACCAGCATGCTGAGACTCAGGGACGTTTGCCAGGAAGTCGAACCAGGCATTGTAGTCAATAAGGAAGTTCTTGGGGTTACGCTGTTGGGATCTACATTCCCGTAAGCCAATACCAACTTGTTGTCTCTCTCAACGAACCTGATGTTGTCCGGCCCCATCATAGGATCTCGCACGAAAAAGACGGGGAAGTTGAGACCAACGAGGTCATAGTTTCCTAGGAAGAACGCATGAGCATACGGTAAGTTACGACGATTACGGTCAGTTTACCTTCCTCGGTGTAGAACTTGGTCGCAAACCCACGTGGGTTTCGAGCACTATCAGGGAACTCGCGCTATGGCACGTAGATGCGTCATGAATGCATTGGGCATATACGCGGGTACTTACGCCATAGGTAACCGTGGAGAACCGGGTATATGCAGGTGTTTTCTTACCGGGTTGCAGAAACGCTGCTTTGGTCAGATGGGAAACATCGTTCGTAATCTATGGTGCATATATGCGCCCCATTTAGCGAGATGTAATCACAACTCGCTCAGGCATGAAGTTATACCTGGAAGTACCCGAAAGCGGAGCTTCCGCACGGGTGAACAATACGCTCCAGAATTTTAGAGCGATCAAAAGCCTGCTGTTTCTCGAGCATTAGTGCATCGCCCTGGTAGGGTATGCCACCAATATTAAGGCAGTGGCTAAGCTCCGAGTATGTGAGCAGGTCGAGTACTGGAATGAGTTCAGAAACGTCTCACGCTGGATCGGGTATGGGTTGGCCAAAATTGCTGGTATATATGGGGCTGTCGTCCTTGGCGTGAGCCTCTTGAACGAGACCTGCAAGACGAGCGGCGGTGCTGGCTGGTCCGTCGTTCATGCCAGAGAAGAACTGGGAGCGTTGCATGACCCGCGGGTCAACGCCTGGAATCTTGGCAAGAGTTTCCTGAATGAAGGAGGTCATCGTGGTCGCTGGTCAAGGTGGGGGCAGAGTTGTTGGATCGACGGAGAAGGATGTCTGCATTTAAGTAGCTTCGTCGAGTGGACGCTGACGACAGCGAGACGGGTCGCCATCGAACATTCAGGATGACCTCATCCGGAGCTCCCTGATATATGTATTCCTCTACAATGTGCTGTAAATATATAGTCAGTGGATCCAACCTCAGCCGTCCGTACTGACTGGATTCAAAATGTCATGATGGTCATTGTTGGATAACCCATGGCGGCGGCGCGACGTGCGTTCTACGCAAACATACTTGCTTTCCAAATACGGCTGGGAATTTGTGTCGTCCACGTGCCACAAAACCAAGAATCCCTGTCAACAGTCAAGGCCTTACAAATTACTTGACGGTCACGGTGGATTTCACGACAAAAGCTTGCAGATGAGCAGTGTATACGTAGTGTCCCTGTACAAGTATGACTGGTACGTAGAGTATGAACCCCTTCCTTCAATGTTTCAACTTTCGTATGGTTCCGAGTCCCTGCCCCAACTTGGGTCCACGCCGTGGTCCCCGCTAATGTTCCCACGGATCCCGAGTTGACCCCGAGACGACTCAGGAATCTAGCAATCGCGGTTGCCAGTACTTAGTACTTAGTACTTAGTCGCCACTGTCATTTCCACCCAACTTGAAGCAGTAAGTACTGCCGTGATACTCGAGATTATACTGGAGCTTTGTTTGCCAATAGCCAACCAATATATAGTAGTATTGTCCGAGACCGGCTTACCTGTTGGTTTACGACAGGCAGTGCCTCTCAGCGAAGTGACCTCGTTGCAGGACAGGGTTCAAGGCAGAACCCCCGAGGAACTCGAGTCATGGCTTGAACAAGAGAGTATACGTGTCCATCAATATTATCTCTCCATTCAGACCTTTCGCAATTCACTCCGTCCTATCCATCGCCTACCGAATGAACTCCTCGAGTTCATCATCGCCCAGGGTTACGAAGAGCCTACGTGCTCCGTATACCTTTCGCATGTTTGCCAACGTTGGCGAATGCTGGCACTGGGGATTCCCGACCTATGGACCTACATTGACGTTGAACGGATGGATCGCACAATTGAAAATCTTCGACGATCCAAGGGCCGGCCTCTATCCATCGACTGGGGTCCAAGACTGTCATTCGAGGGTCAACCTCGAACTCTCGGTTATAAAGCCGGTATAGCATTTCAGTGGAAACAGGTGCCGTTCAGAGGTCTGCGCGTTTTGAAGATAGCGTTGCAGAATATGAATTCTCTGCTGGATATAGACCATCTCCTTGCCGAACTGCCCTTATGTCCTGAACTACAGGAACTGGTTCTCCGCTCAGCGGCAGCTGACCCTTTAATCGTCCCCGCGACCACCGGCACCGAAACACTCGCCCACTTACCTCGCTTGCACCTCCTTGACCTCAACCTTCACGCGGCGGCAACGAAATACTTGCTGCGTAGGATTGTTGTTCCCGACGACACTACTATTCGTTTATCATGTGATTGTTTGTCTTTATTGGCAACGTATCCCACTATCGACATCCTTCCTCAAGGATTGAATAACCTCCTTCCTTTCCGCCGTGTCTCGAGAATCAACTTGGGATACACAATGCGGAAACCAGCTATCATTCTTGAGGGATATGCGGACCAATCCGACATCCCTGAAACCGCGATAGAGCCGCTCATTAGAGTAACTTTCGCTATACCTGCTCGCTTTGCTCACATGGGAAAGAGGGAGCTTCGGAACTCCTTCAATCTCGCACAGTTCCTGCGACTCCTCACCAACATTGTTCATTCTGATTCCATTCGGCACCTGTCTATCAGTTGTCTCATGAGAGCGGGGGAACGCCTGAACAACACAGCAACCGCTCTTCCTCGAGAAGACGTTTCGGTTCAGGACATTGAATTCCGGCAAGCCGTTCGCTGCTTTGCACGTTATAAGGTGTCTCTGCGACATGGAAGAGTCGGTGGTGAAGAGTTTCGTAGAAGAATACGTGGAGGAGGTAAATTTTTCTGATTTTCTCGTAAGGGCAGGAACTGCTCTTACCATGTAATTTGAGCGAGATGCATGATGCAAGAAAGTGTTTCCGATTAGTCGAAAGCATCGTTGCATGACGGTGCTATGCCTTCAAGTACATACAAAGTGAAGCCTCCCATACCAGGACCCTGGAAAATACCCTATGAACTCTGATGTCGACGGGGGGGTCCATACCCGGACAACCTGCAGACCATTTGACCCCCCTTGGTATCCGGATAGGGATCAAAGTTCGTCAGGACCCCCGGGTTTTACCCGGACAGGGATTAAAGTTCAAGAAAAATCATACTTTTTCGGATTTTTCGTGCTAATGCCGGTCAGAGGCCTTCAGGAAGTGTATACAGCATCTATTTTGACTAGATTCGAAAGCAGAAACATCACTCCCAAACCATGTAGTATCAATCCTCTTCCATCTCAATTTCCTCCTCCTTTTCCTCAGGCTTTCCCTGAGAACGCTTGAGTAGCTCCTTGAGTGCCAGTTGCAATGCGGGCAATAGTGGGGATGGCGAGAGATGTTCGTCTCGCCTCGGACACATTCGGACAACATTCGGACTGTAGCGGGTTGTGTGGACCGATAAACCATAAATGTACATAGATAAGACAAGGTCTATAAGCATTATTGGGAACCCTAGGAAACCCAAGGAAACCCCAGGAAAACATCATCGACCCAGCCGGAGGAGGCCACCGAGTGACCACCGGATATCCGGACAGGATCAAAGTTCTCCGGCCAATCCCAGTACATATCCGGACCAGGATCAAGGTCCTCGCGGCCGGACCCTCCGTTCATGCCCGGATTGGATCAAAGTGTTCGGCCGTTGACCCCCCATTCACACCCGGACATGGATCAAAGTTCATAGGGTATTTTCCAGGGTCCTCCCATACACGGGCGGACAGTCCCGTCAACGCAGATATGATTCAGGGATTTTCATGTAGTTTTCAAGAGAAAATCATAAAATTATCAAAACCTAAGTGTGACGGAAACATGAAAATTCTCCCATCACGTAAAGATTACCGGTGATCATATCAAAGCGCTTGGCAAGATAACACCGAGCAATAAAAGAAAAAATACGACCAGCGCAAATCGAACCCGCGCTCCGAGACAAATCCAACAAACTCCCAAGTAACACCGACCTATCCCATACCACTCAGCCACATTGGCTTTGCCAAAGAAATGTACATTATGATGATGACCACACGCAGTCGCCTGCCTATATGGGTAACTGGACTTAGCAACAATTTTGGTCACTCCCCTTTCACAGCACTCGGACTCAAGCCTCACTGGCACATTTTCATCTACCGTACCTTCAGATTGGAACGCACTGAGTGAGACTCAAGTATATGTGCATAATGTTTACGCATTTTTTGATACTCAAATGTGATGCAAAATATGATGCATTGACGAATATTGAATGCGCGTGTTACTGAGAATTTCATGAAGGCAGGAAGACATGTTCTCTATATGGCCCAAAAATGTACATACCTGTTAGTGGCGAGGTGGCCGAGTGGTTAGGGCTGCGCTTGGAATATACGTTATTTGCAAACTCGAGTGCTCGCGGTTCGAGTTGCACCGGGTGCATTTCTTTTTTGCTCTCTTGGCGCGTTGATCTCGACTCCGGCGGCCGCTGAGCGCTGATCTAAGAGATAGGCGAGTTTTCATGTTTCCGTCAAACTTAGGTTTTGATAATTTGATGATTTTCTTGTGATACGTTTGTGGAAACGTGATAATTTTCTTATGAAAACTTCATGAAAATCCCTAAATCAACTTTGCGTTGACGGGACTGTCCGCCCGTTAGGCTCGTTCCCATCCGTTTTAGGTGCGAGCTCGCGAGCTGCCTAAAACGGCTGGTACAACCTGCAGCCCTTTTCGACCCCCCTGCGAGGCGCCGGCCCTGGGAAACTGGACTTGTGTCTCGCGCAGAAAGCTGTCTCTTAATAGAGAGGCCTCATGAGGGGGCGCGCTTGGACAGTGGGCACTACTGCACTACATATTTTTGTTTGACCTCCCTTGTTTTGTCTATCAACAAGTTTTCAGAGGCCACAGTATATTTGAGTGGTGCAAGGTCTCGGAGAGCTCATGGATGATGTCCCTGCATCTGCCCGGGACTACCAGCTCGATAAGTTGAAGAGTAGAGATTGAACCCGTCATCAGTGTTGAATGTTCACGGAACTGTGAATCAAGAATGAAGAGCAAATAGATATAATACCTGAAGTGGGCTACAAGAAAGTAACAGGACCCAATGCGCCCGGGCCGCGCAGTGAACCTTCACTTAATACTTATGAAGAGACAGCTTTCTGCGCGAGACACAAGTCCAGTTTCCCAGGGCCGGCGCCTCGCAGGGGGGGTCGAAAAGGGCTACAGGTTGGCCCAGTCCGTTCGCAAGCTCACGGGCTCGCCCCGTTAAGGAAAGCTTGTGTCGGACTGGCCACGCGAGTCTATCCGCCCGTGTACCCTCCCTACTTCTCAATCTACCTGTACCCGAACTATAATTATCTCTCATTATTCTTAAACCAGAGAACGGGATTGTAGCAGATTTTGATCTCGCGCGTGTTTTGACGCCACCAGGAGCCAACGTAGGCGGAACAATCTCAGCCCTTCCAGCGATAGACATATCGGAACGAGGAGATACAACAAACCTGGAGAACCTGCAAGATTGGGGACAAGATAGCGATGCTGGTGTATAGTACAAATGCAAATGATCATGATACATGGAGCGAACTTCAATCAAAGAACTCCTCGTCAAGGTCACTGTCGAGGTTCACAACCTCAACACCATCGTCGCCTTCTCCATCAGGCGCATCCTCTTCCATATCCCCCCTTCCCTCTTCTTCTTCCGCGTTCTCCTGCTTTTCCACCACCGGGCTCAAGAAATCCAGACACCCTCGCGAGCAACCCCGCCATAGAATGGGCACGCCACCCATCTCTCCAGTCCTACACCCGGCTATGACATTCTCCCAAGTATACCTCTCCTCCGCGTGGTCCACGAATATCGGTTTGTGCAGGTCACCTGCATGTCTCGGTGACGGACACACGCCTATCCCAGGGTGTGTTACCTTATCTTCCTGTTTGACCCTCGTCGGCGTGCGCAAGAACGAAGGTAAGTAATCTTTACTGTCACCCGTCTGCGTTCGAGTTCGTGGGCGCTTGGCAGGGGAAGGGTGTATCTCGACGTCTGTCCTCGGAACGACATGAGGAAGACACGCGTGTAGGACGTCTGCCAATCTTGCAGGACACCGACTAGGAATCGCCGCAGCGCCACCCAACGCCTCCAACACGGTCTCGTCTAACGCTGATTCAGGATCAGTGGGAGAAAGGAGGCGTCGGAGGCTATACTCCAGCAAGGACGGCACTGTGAAGCGGACTTTTGTCTCGGAAACGAGGCATCCTCGAGGGTCACGTGCCGCATTGGGAGGAGGTCGCATCCAGGGGTTGTTGTTCAATCGAAGCTGCGGGATGTTCATATCGCGCATCTCGGCGGGGAGGTATGTGAGGTGGTTGTTTGCGATGTTGAGGTCGCGCAAGTTGGTAAGGGATGAGATTTGTGGAGGTATATTTCGTAGCTGGTTATGTCCTGTATACATTCAAACTCAGTATAGACGTATTTCGGAAGAATATAAACGAGGCGTACGCATGCTCAGAACGGTGAGATTCTTGACATAGAATAATTCAAGAGGTAGTTGTCGGATCTGGTGGTTGGCAAGAAATATATGTATCTCGTTGGGATTCTTCACTGCGGCGTTTTGGGTGAAAGAACTGGTCTTGTTGAGGCCCATCGGTGAAGTGGAAAACTTATCACCAGCAGGGGCAGTCACAGCACGCGACAGGACCCGTCTCTGAGGTGGAGCTATCTTAGAAGGAGAGCTCACTAGCTGGAGCGGAGTCGGGAGAATGACAAGATTGGCCAAGTCACCAATGCAGGCCGGTATGAAGCGAAGGCCCTTTTCACCTGGCGAGTTACTGAACCCAAATGAGCATGAGCACGATATATAACATCAAACACTACGTACCTCATATTGATGATACCTGAGCCATTGTCAACTGCCTCCGAGACCTGCCTCTCCCAAAAGTCATGTTCGTCTACGTCTGACTCCGTGTCTCCGCTAACGCTCCAGCGGTCGTCATCTGAAGACTGAAGAAGTGATCCCACCCTACGTGCCGCTTCAAGAGTCTCCGACTGCTGCGCGTCGAACGCGTCAAAGCTGGAATCTGCTTCGTCCAACTCCGACGTAAACAAAGCGTCACGCTTCTCGTAGATCCTGGGTCGCTTTGTCGCTTTGGCCGAAGCAGCAAATGGATCAATAACTTCTGGAGAAGCAAATGAGCCATATGAGGGACCTAGATTGGGGGATGATGGCGGTGAAGAATCTGCAGGACCTGGTGAAGGCGAGGATATGGGAGATGAAGGTAGTGAAAGGTCGGAATAGTAGGATTGCATAAAAGAGAAGGTATATGAGGGATTAAGTAGTTTGCTAGAACACTCCTAGATGTAGCAACAGGCAATTCAGATAGATTGAACAAATACTGCAGGTATTTGGTGATTTGGGGTGAGGGTTAGAGGTGAAGCATGGGCGTCTCGTTGATCTCGAGTCCTTTATCTGCTAGCATTTTCGCAGCTTTGGCTTCATTTAAGTATCGTCGCGGTACTCATGACATAATTATAACTCATGCACGCGCTGGCCTATGTATTCGAGATTTCAGTAAGGATGCACTGGAGCACGACGCTCCTTTCGCTAAAAGAGGGGCGAAGACGGGTCCTTTCACGTGACGTAAACGCGTGTGGGTCAACGCGTTATTTGTCCATGTGTACGCGTACCATCACCAGCGAGGCGAGCAAAAACATAGCAAATTTGCTTCCCGAATCGTTCCACGTATGTAAAAGCCTGTTGCAGCATGGATTCTCTCGGTTGCCCTCAACGCATACCTTGTTTTGCGGGTAAGCCTCGAGAACTTTGTGCTGAAATGTCCCAAAATACTAACGTATCATTGCAGTGCCATTGAGCACTGACACCTATCATGTACGTCCCGAAACAGAACCATGCTGACCACGGGAGAGCTCTGCTTCCCCCTGAAGTATGGCTTAGAATATTTGGAAGCATCCCTAAAGAGCGACCTCTGGGTAGAGAGGCTTTGCGCAGCAGTTCTCTGACTTGCAGAGCCTTCTGCCGTTTGGCCCAACCTCTCCTATTCTCACGGGTCACCTTCTATATTCGCCCTTCGTACAAGTCATTTCGTGTTGTACACCTTCCCGCAGACTGCGAATCATTCAAGGAGAAGGTTGAATTCGTGTCCTCAGCTGCAATTGCACCTCATGTCCGCGAGTTGATCTATTATGACCACTTTGCTCTTCTGGAATCCACATACCGCGATATGGTCTTCCGCAAACTACCCTTATTCGTGAACTTGGTCAAGTTCGAGACCCATGACTCGACTCTTCCCTCGGACTATCTGGGGGTGCTGCGTAGTTTGCCTCAATTACGTGATGTGGTGTTGAAGAACGCTCTCTTTCCCTCCGCCCAATCCCATGCGACTGGTCTTCCCGCTCTCAAATCATTGAGCCTTGACTGGAAGTACCAGCATCCAGAAGAGGGTGTTAGAAATCCCTCTGAATGGTGTACTTCCTTGATTAATGCCGATAGTGTCGAGTCCCTTGTACTTGGATCGGATCTCCACCAGCTCTCGACATTCGAGCAAATACTCCCGCCTATGTACGACCAGCAACACTTTCCTCGCCTTCGCTCGCTAGCCTTGCATTACTCCGCAACCAAACTACGTGGCTACGCCGATTTTGTTGTTGCTTGCCCCGCTCTCGAAGAGCTGGAATTGAGAGGTTTTACCGCCAATGATATTCCCCCCGCTGGTCGTGCCAAGAAGCTACCATCCAACGCTCTCCCGCGTCTTCGGAAGCTAACGGCTAGCCTACCGTTCATCGTCTCGTACTCTCGAGATCGTCCAGTCAAGGAGGTCGAAATCAATACTACCCTACAGCCCGACCACATGCCTGTCCTTCCTGGCATGTTGGCCGCTGTCGCACCAGACCTCGAGTCTCTCTCGATATGCGCGTACGTCGTGCCCACGAGCTTCGTATATGCCGTGTTCGAGAGATTCAACCACTTTCGATGCGGAAAGTTCTTCACGGATTTCGTCGAGGACGACTTGATTGAGAAGGTGAGTTCACCGTGTCGTACAGTAGCCATCGTCGATGATGTCTGATAGCACCCATTCCCAGTTCCTCATGTCGGCTCGAGAGAAAACGTTGCCTAAGGCTTTGCAATACCTACACATCCGCAATCACAATAATAGACGTGGATGCTCGTCTAAAAAGCCAATGGTCGATCCGTCTATTGACGTGGAATTGCGGCTGGCGTGCCCCAAAGTCCAGGCTGTCTCGCTGCAAACTGCACAGGATGTATTCGAATGGACACGCGAAACCGCCCTTGATTATTGGCAAACGTAGAATTTCTTGACTAGGTATTCCTCCTGCGTATTGTTGCTCTGTGTTTGATATGATTCTAACGTGACCTCCAACTTAGAATATGAATAGATTTCTGGGAATGCGTTGAGGTTGCTGTAGCCACGATGGACCTGTTCCTTTTCTACTAGAACCTCTTCTAGACTTGTGTATTGATTCCTCGGTCGATGCCTAGACAATCTCAACGATTGCACTTGACTCTATACGGATTCATCGCTGCGTACCGGTTTGCCGTTACTCCACTTCGCCCCTGCTTACTTTCGCGAAGAGAGAACAAGAAGCCAAGAACAAGATGTGGGACACCGCAAGCCCAGAAATAACTGAAAGCATATGCCAAAGACCGAACAAAACAGCTATCATCTCACAAAATCTCTGCGATGGGAGTCGAATCGTTGCCGGCGTGCCTCGCAGGTCATGGCTGCCATCATTGCTTTGTGGAGTACTCTTCACTGCGAAGAAGTTCTATTTATTTGTAGGTCAAGCTTCCGACCTCTATACTTGCTATCTACCAGCACACCTGCCCCGTTATGGAGCATACTGAATAGGCTCTCTCCTTTGCGGACTGCTCCAAGCCAACATGGGTGCTGAGGACGTCCGGAGCATCCTCCATTGTTGTACTGCTGCTTCTTTCCATCGCCCGTGACCGTTCACGTTGGTTGGATTGACAGGTATGAGAAAGTCGGAAACTGAGTACCTGCAGACTTAAAGCACTGTTCACAGCTGTATCAGCAGCGAGGGCAGGCTCTCCATCGACATCTTACGCATCCCTCAGCACCCCAAGCCCCCATACTTGCTATCATGCTATTGACGACCGATATCATTGCTATACTACTAACAGCCGTCGTACTAGGTGTCATACACTATCGTAAATCTATCGCTGAACGTCAATACAAGAGCCCGCCGCCTGGTCCACCGGGATACCCCATCGTCGGAAACATCAACGCTATACCCCAGCACGAGGCATGGTTCAAATTCCTGGAGTGGTCGCGCCAATACAGTAAGTACTGTGATACTACTGGAACTCGTGCTACAGATCCCAACGCCGACCAACTATGCGGCATGCAGAATCAGATGTCATTGGCCTGAGAATATTTGGAACCAATATCGTTGTGCTCAACTCTCTCGAGGCCGCAACCGAACTCCTCGACAAGCGTTCTTCAATATACAGCGACCGACCTCATATGACGATGATTGAGGACCTGTAAGGACGCAAACACCTCCCACTACGAGACATAGACTAACTGGTGAATAACAGCGTCGGGTACCGCTGGATGGTCAGTTTCGTCAAATATGGAGAACATTGGCGAAATATGCGAAGGGCGTTCCACCAAGAATTCAATCAAGTCGCCATTCAGAGATTCCGTCCCATTCAGGTCAAAGCGTGCCACGAACTACTCAGGAAATTCATCAGCCGTCCGGAAACGTTCATGGCAGACATTCGGCAGTGAGTGTGTTGAGTGCTCTATCTAATTATACACCCTTGATCTGAATGTCCTATGTACGGTACGCAGTCTAGCTGGGCGCATCATCATGCGCACGGCTTATGGAACTGACATTAAAGATGACGGAGACCGGTTCATCAAGATCGGTGAAGAGTCCCTGCATGCAATCTCGGCGACGACAAATGCCGGCAGCTACTTGGTAGATAGCTTGCCAATCCGTAAGTACATATCTATCTTCTTGTCTACTTGAATCGCTCATGCACTCTTCTCTACTGCTGTCATACAGTGAGGTATCTCCCAGAGTGGTTCCCCGGAGCCGGCTTTCAACGTGAAGCTAAAGCATGGGCACCGTATGTTTCCGCTATGCTCACCGAACCTTATGCCTACCTGAAACAACAGATGGTATGTTAGTCGATGCGCTGAGACTGTCAGTACCGAAGTACTCACTACCTTCGTTAGATCGCCGGAAATGCCAATCAGTGCGCAGCCACTTCTTTGCTCGAAGGGATGGTCAAGGAGGCAAAGGACCCTGCATACACCGAGCAGATTGTGCAGCGAACATTAGGTTCCATGTATACCGGTAAATTTCAACTTTGCGTTGCTAACTTCATTGGACTTATGCTGACGAAGGAGTGTAGGTGGTGCCGATACGGTAACTTTCGATCCCGTCCCTGGTATCCAGCGTAACTGATCTTCTCAAATAGACAGTGACGGCATTATGCTTCTTCATGCTGGCCATGGTGCTCTACCCGGAGGTGCAAAAGAAAGCACAGAAGGAGCTAGATTCAGTTCTGGGAATCGAAGTACTTCCCAACTTTCACGATCGCCCATCCTTACCCTATATCGAAGCCGTTGTCAATGAAACCTTGCGATGGCATCCAGTGGCACCACTAAGTACGAAGCATTCTAGGTCACAGGCTAGGTCACAGGATGAATCTCAATGAACGTTTCTTCGGCAGATGTTGCTCATCGATTGACTGAAGATGATTTCTACAATGGTTACTTCCTCAAGGAAGGCTCAGTCGTAGTGGCCAACATATGGTACTGGTATTTCGGCTCACCTATTCATCCTGCGCTGATGATAGTGTTGCCTTTAGGGCCATCCTGCACGACGAGAATGTATACCCAGAACCATACAGGTTCAATCCGGATAGGTTCATGAAGGATGGACAATCGGATCCCCACATTCTCGACCCAGAGGTGGCTGCTTTTGGCTTCGGACGCAGGATATGCCCCGGGCAGGCTCTAGCCAACGAAACCTTGTGGATCGTCATAGCCTCTGTTCTAGCAGCTTTCGAAATAACCCCTGCTGTCGATGAGAAGGGTGAGAAGATCATTCCAACTGAAGAGTTCTCCCCTGGTTTGTTGAGGCGAGTATACCTTACGTCTGTTGTCGTCGTTGACGGAAGCTCATTTCTATGCAAAGCTATCCGAAACCCTTCAAGTGTCAGATTCGCCCTCGCTCAAACGAATGGAGGGCAATCGTAGACGCGACAGCTCTGGACTAAGATATGGAGATGTAGTGATTCAACGCACTCACACACAAAGCCGAGTATATGTCTAGAATGCTGGGATAAGTTATAACCAAGAACGATAGGTACGCGAACATGTAGCGATGTATCTCCTACCGAACTTTCGTAACGAATCGGCTTTCTTCATTCTGCCTTTTCTACCTCCCCCTCCGTGACCACGTCCCCGGGCACCACCACGAACAGCGCCGTTCTTGATAGGCACGGACCCAACTCCTTGTCTCTCACTTGCCTCACTATGTCTCCAGGCTAGGTAGACTTACTGGTCGAGAAGAGATATACATATTTTTCGTCCCGTTCCAGTCGGCCTCTATGTACACACTTAGTAGCTTTCAGCAGCCTCGCCGTGTAAATAGTGTACTATGACAAGCCATGTCCATTGAAACAACACTCACCGATACGACTACATACTACCCATAGCTGTGGCAATGCATGAAATCTGTGTCCACTGCAGGTCCACTGTCTGGTAATCAATATATAACTTGAACATTTCAAAGGGACCATGGTCGGACGAAGCGCTGAGCACCGATTCGCATGGCTTCCGCGTCTGCGAGGTGCACGTGGTAGCCGTTCACATACTTAAGTATCGCGCATGCGCAGGTCACTATTAGAAATCTCCTTCGAACCTGACGAGACAGGACGAGACCTTTCACTGCGTCCGGTACTGCGAAGCGTTCTCAGCAGCTGCGATATCATGTCGGGTGCACGACGAGCTAATGGACCCTTACTAGTATACCAAGGCACTCCTCCGCCAGCGTACGGGGCCGTTCCTCGATACCCTACGGAATCACCAGTGCAGATTAATACGGAATCCCCGGGGCCTTCAAGTCCAAAGAGAGAAGAGAGGAACAGTGGTTTTAAGTGAGTGACGATAGTCGATGATGCTAGTCCTCGAAGTCGGGTGACCTAATTCGCATCTCTCTCAGCATCTACATCGGCATCCTCGCTCTTGTTGGCACGGTCTTTGTCTTGTACAAGACGGGATTCGTGATTGGCTTGAAGGTAAAGCCAGTGCCTGCAATGCCCATACTACAGTAAGCCTGACCCTCGCATGTGATACAACAGCCACGGACATCGTTTGACCTACCGGTTTATGGCGAGTCTCTCGGCTGCTTCGATCCATCCTATTACAACGGTACCGTTCACATCTTCTCCCCAATCAACCCCGACGAAGGTAGCCACACCCTTCAACTCTCGGGAGATGCGGTCGCTACGATTGACATCTCTGTGGGCGACTCTGATCAAACCGTGGTGACATACGTAGTCAGGACATAGGCAAACCTTCCGATGCTTCACGCTGTGAAGCCTACTGCAGAGGAGATATTAGAGGGACGAGAAGTCAGCCACATGAACCTCACCTCCCCTACACTCGATGTGGGAGATTGCGTGCGCTACGACATTGCGATGGTGATTCCACCTGGTCTCAGGAATCTGTACATTCATTCTCGCTCCACCACTCAGATCAGATTCGATCCGATGACTGAGAAAGAATTGGCGGAGCTGGCCGTGTATCTCACCACCACAGACAGCAGAAACATGCTTCTCCCTACTCAAAACATCCGCGCAAAGTCAACCAAATACAGTATGGCTGGTGGATGGATCACCGGCTCTGCCACCATCCTCGACAAAGTCGTCGTCGATACAGAAGTTGGGGACGCCAACACTAGATTGTACGTCCAACAGTCCCTTGGTCATTCAGACAATGCCGCCATTTTGGAGACATTGTCTGGCAATGGCCATACCGAGATCTTCTACGATAAGGTGATTACACCGGGTCAATCAGAGGGTGCGCAGCGTCCCATTCGAAGCATCCATCGCGCTGGACATGGAGATATGAGTTTGATATATAGAGACATTCCTTTCAACGGGAAGATCTCAATCCATGCCAAGTATCTCGAACGCGCAAAGGACTTGCCGGTCTTGCGCAAGGGATCAGACATTTCTTGGCTAGGTAGACTTTCTGGTCGAGACGAGATGTACATCTTTTCGTCCGGTTCGGTCGATTTGTACTTCGCTTAATCCCATCGCTGTTGTTATCGTTCCCTTATATGCTTTAGCTCTTGTCTCCTTGCCTGTAATTTGACTCCTTGTACAATCGTGTCTCAAGTACCATCTCAGTTGTGTTCTATTAGGCCTCTAGTAGCTCTCAGCGCCCTCGCCGTGTACAATATTGAACTAGTGTCATAGTGTTGTGTCTCCTATTAGTCGCCTAGGGCCTCACCGTCTCTGCATTGGTTGCGCGTGTCCCGTCCCTGCGATGGATATATATCGATTGCGCAGAACGATTGAGGTCGATTGCGGTGCTCTGACATCCTATCTGGAGTACATGTGACATCGTGCTCGTTCAGGGTCTGCTTCAAATCCCTACAGAGTCGAGAGAACCCGAGTCTCACCATCATACATGTATTCGGAGTCGGAGATCTCGGCATCTGTTGTCAATGTATCTCCCTCCCTTCAGCTCAGAGCTGAGCAACAAGGCAACGGACAAGGGGCAGCCAGACTGAAAATTCCAAGGGGCAGCCAGACTGAAAATTCTGCACGTCGACTCCAGAAAGTTTAACGCCCATGGGGGGTGCTGATTAGATGAGATGCCACTCATAATCGCGAAAGATAAGGGCCATCAACCAATGAGAGTGCCAGACAATATCTGAATTATCATTGGCATGGCCATCTAATCTATGACCCCCAGCTGAGTCCACCATACATCTTCGAGCTTCAACAAGTGCAGAGTACACCGGCTATATTCATTTTGAAGGCGTAGCACAATGCTTAACCAAAGTAGGAGCTCAGATCGCCAATTTGAAGACATACAAGGGGAAAGTGAGGTCGCTATCGAAAAGTTCAGCGAAACCTGGTCAGAAAGTTCTCGCCTAGACAGCCGACGTTCGCACGGGGGTGGTGGTGAGGGGGTTGACGTCGGCGCTAGCATTACTGGCTGCCCCCTGGCAACGGAAGGAGATGGGTTGCATGACTCTGAGTGAATGCTTTCGTCTTGCTCACGTTCCGCCTCTTCTAATAATATCTTTTCTAAGATCACCTGGCTGTCCTCGTTAGACTCTTGCAGCCGCCATGATCATCTCTGCATCACGTCACCGTAGAATGAAACGATGTCCAACCAAGCAGAGCATGCAAACCATTTCGGTCGGATGCAGTAGTGATCCTCTAATATCAATGTTTGAGCACCTCGGGGCTATCGACTGAGAATAAGAAGATGTTCAAGGCAAGTGGAGGCGTTCAAGTTGTGCGCGACGGGATTTGATGAAATGATGACCAACGAACATCATCTCCGCTACGTCCGAGTCGATCGATCACTCCCGCCGACGCGCCGAGACGACTTGAAGGCCAAGACGACTTCCACTTTCCTTCCGTACATTGTACCACTACCATACCCTCGACAGACTACTCAGGACAGCTTCCGACAGAGTGACGCCGCTGCCTGAGTCCCAGTGTTCGGAATCGGATTTTACAGCTTCAAGTTCAAGCTAAGGTGTACACTCTATACAGATGCCTCACCATCGAGATTCGAAACGTTGACGCGTACGTACTACGTAGCCTACAGACAGGTAGCATATCCGAGGCTCTGGTTGATTACACCGTTTTTTGTCGCTAATAGTACTATAGTGTGTCTTGAAGTGACCAGGGACTTCCTCTAAGGCCCGAAGGTGTGTGGTCTGATGCGCACGTTCTTTGGGCTGAGGCGGATCCTAACTACCGTACTTTCATCGCAGTTTGAGATGATACCAATACAGGCCAGTCACATCACTGAGCACATCTACGAAACCAAAAGCACTCGTAACACACCACGTCATTCTCAATACTTCAGAACTTGGCTATCATCGTCGTCAAGTCTACACAGGAACACAAATGGCGAGTCGCTATTTATGTCCGAGTCCCCCAGCCTTTCTGGATTAATATGTCCAGATTGACGTCCATCGCTCGGCCTTCTTGTACTCCCGTCGACTCGATTCGATTCGATTAGGGCGAGGTGCGTCCACGTGGAGATCTTCCATCCCGGCTCCGCGTGCATGGGGTTCTTGGACTTTTGAAATGTGACAGCCAACGACCTCTCTTTGACAATGACATCTCTTGACATTGAATTTACAGGCTCATATCGTGCATGAACGTTGAACGCCTGCGCTGTCAGTGCGGAGCTCGTAACCAAGGCAAGGCTGTCGTGCGTGCGGAGGGTTGGCCCGAGAGCCGAAGACGACGACGACGATCGCATCTAGGAGGAGCGTGCGAGACTTCACTGAGTTGCGTGACGATGAATCGTCTCTCCCACATACGGACTTATGACTCGGAAGCACGTCTTCCTGGTTCGACTCGCAGAAGCCTGACTTAAAGTATAACATCGTGCTGAGTCTGCTCATATGCTTTCATATGCTGACCTCTCCGGAGCTCATACCCCCGTAGCGACTCAGACACCATTACATCGAGCTTCAGAAGATCTACCATGCTTCTTCTAGAGTTCAACGTCATCGACTGAATCAACTAATGCATCATATACAGCAAAGCAGCTAACACAACGGTAAGTAGCTTCCATCTTCGTATGAGATCTCGAGCTGACGTCGAGACCAGATCGTCTTCTACATACATATTCAAAATATTGATCCACATGGCTACGACTGGATATTGATCTTCGATGATCTCCATATATGCATCTCTCCTGTGGGGTGGGGTGCGGGGGGTCTTCTCGGGGAGGTGCTTCGAATTCCTGTGACCATTGACGGGGGTCGTTCAGCACCGAGATCCCCAGCCGACTTCTTACTGCTTACTTGGCGAACGCAGATCAGTTCCGAAATTCACGGTACTCTCAGGACCATCATTACAAGTGCTTACACTGGAGTGAGGATCCAAGACGCGTCGGATTCGCGGTCACGCGCAATATACGCGATCGGCGCGCGCGCAGGTTAAGATCGAATATTGAAGTACTGACATGTTACTGACAGCCGGAATGGTCCGCTCTAATGTAAACACGACTTGACGTCAATGTCAAACTCTTTTCCGTCCGTGTGTCAGTTGGTTTGGTTTTGCGGCAAGGAGGAAGAGCGGTCATGGGCTCCTCGACGCCACTGACTTCAAACAGATCAAACAGAACGCGACGAAGAAGCTCGTTGGTGTTCAGTTTTGGATGGTGTTTGTAGTGAAAGACGACGGATAGGTATCAAAGGGTACGTCGGGCACCCTTCTGACTTCTCACAATAGAGATATCCAATCGTTCCTAAAAATTGAAGCCTTCCAAGGACTCATCGCGGTGATTAAAATATTAACAGGCATAACAGGGATGACATGCATCAAGTCGCGCCTCAAACAACGGAATGGTTCTACGTCCGCGTTATGTCCATCTTAGATCCCACTCCTTCATCGTCGTCCCCTCAGGCTTCAAGCTTCATCGATCATCTCCTGACATTCGTTGTTAAGGAGCCCACTGACAGCTCTGTGCACGTGCGGACTGGAGGAGTCGGGGGTATGTACCACCCGTGCAGTGTGATGACGATGACGACGAACAAGAACTTCGGTGATAACGTGAACCACGTTCAACTCAGGCCGAAGCGAGAGCTCACGTTACTATTCATTATCAAGCTTAGGTTCCTAAAGATACGATGATTCGTCCAACACACGCGTGCATGGCCACCACCGAAGTACCCGTGACCACGCACCTCAAATATTCACGACCAACCGCGCCGAACAAACTTAGGTTCACTATGTCGAACGTTTGAAATATGAACCCGCCTCGAGGCCTCGTACGCTTCTTTCGTCGTTAGGCGTTTCATTTCGAATTGAATGAATTATGATTGCAGCGTTCACTGTTGCCAACACCAACAGATACTAACCCTGTCAATATTATCAAAATTAATGATTTTGTTGATGACGACGACGAATCTTGCTTGATCAACTGACAGCCTGTCATGTCTATCAACAACGTTCAGCGTTCAAGGTCCTTCGGAATTGTCATATTGGAAGAACTTGGAGTTGCGATTCGAGGTGCGTGTGGCTACCCATACACCCGTGACCCAAGTCTCCCGAGGCGACATCACAGAGGTTGTTTGTATCTTTCATGGACACAGCGTCGATATCGTATTGACTTGACTTGGATTATCAGACTAGAACTGGCATTGACACTTGACATTGACACTGGCAGATCCAGCCACTAGTGCTGAGTACTGAGTACTGAGTACTGATGTACCACCACGAGTAACAATGTTCAATATGGGAGCGGGCGAGGCGTTCGGAGTCGTGTGAGGCTCACATGCCCATGTCCATGTCTAGAGTTCCACAGTTGCAGAGCTCCGTGGACGGTCTTTGAGGACTGACTTTTCCTGGTCCAGGCTAATCAATACCACCGACGACTCGAGGACTCTACCAGGACGCGAAGACGAGTTACTATAGCCCATAGAGGAATCAAGATCCCACTGAGGTCTCCTCGAACCCTCCTCCATCGTCCAACGAAACGCGACGTTGAAGCTTTGAGACCCCGCACACTTCTCAAGAGGCTTCGTGTTCTCCCAAGACGTAAGGTCCCATCATATATATGTAGAGCGTGAGCTTTCCTCTAGATCTCGTTCGACGTTCCTAGCCTTCATAGCCTTCATAGCCTTCATCGGTCTTCATGGATTCGTGAGTCCTTGAGGAGTAGTTACACACGTTCTCCTACTCCGAATTCCTCTAGATCAGCCTTCGTGAGTACTTGCACACGTTCTCCTACTCCTACTCCGAGTCCGCCTCCGAGTAGAGTCGGGAGTCGAGTTTTACTGGTAATAGGTCAATTGATCTCAATAGGTCTCAGAGGCTCAATTGATCTCGATAGGTCAATAGGTCTCAATTGATCTCAATTGAACTCGAACTCGACTTGGAGTCTTAGTTGGAGAAACGAACTCGAAGCTGAGGGACCTAAAGAACGTTAGCCTTGAACCTTCCCTCCGACACTCGCAAGTCAGTACTAGTGTATCACCGTGTCATCGTCTGCCAGTGCAATCAGCTAGGCACCTCGAGAGTCGAAAGCGAGATGACCATTTTGATTGAGTTGATTGAGTTGATTCGAGTGATCAAACCATTCAGACCTTTCAAACCGTCCAACAACAACGCTATGTACGACTGTGTTACTGCGATGTATGAGCTACTTGGTATGACCGTATGACGAGGTGATGACGACGTCGACTTGGAGGTCCTTTCATAGCCTTTTCTCGAGTATCATCGGTACCTCTTCTCGAGTATCATATCTCTTTCCGACTATCAAGAGTACTAGTGTCATTAGTATCAAGAATATCAAGAGTATCAAGAATATCAAGACTCGTACTGGATTGTTGTAACGGCTCGAATCATATTGAATATTAATATTGAATCTCGAGTGTCGAGACACTCTGAGACTTCTCAAGTTCATAAGCAAGCGATTAAACATCAAAGTCACGGTGGCAGGTTTACCGTGGTCCGTGAGTCTATGACGGACTCAAAGTTGACTTCAAGTTATGACGAGGTAGGACGAGGTTCCTCGAGCTTCATAGCTTTCTTCTCGACTATCAAGAGTATCGAGAGTATCAAGACTGGTACTGGGCCGTAACGGCTGTTTCTCAAGTCACAATCAGTCAATTCAAAAATCAAAGGACTCATTGAATTCGTTGACTGTGACGAGGACATAGCCATTTCTCGACTATCAAGAGTATCAAGAGTATCAAGAGTATCAAGAATATCAAGACTGTTAACACCACCTCTCGAAACACTCCTTCAATTCGTGAGATGATCATTGAATATTGAATATTGATGTACTCACACCCTCCTCCCTCCCTCCTAACATGCTCCGTATTTACACTGACTGACCCGGTGACCGTCATGAGACGTAGAGACGACGAACTCAAATTCAGACGTATATATGATTGATCGTATCTACCATTCGAATTCAAATGATTATTGAACAGCAGTCCTCGACCAATCCTCAGCAACTCGCACCGTGCACAGCAGGTACCTAGGACTCTTTCAAACGTTCGACTCTTTCGAAAAGTTCGCAATGAAGGGAAACAAAAAAGACCGTCTAGCTATAATTTTAGAGTATAATACTGATATTACGATTGTCTGATCAGTGATCAATTAACAAAGGAAGGTAAGAGTAACGAAGGAAGGTAAGTGCGAGCTTGAGTAATAACTTAGAGAACCAGCTGCCAGTGAGCGAGCTCGCGAGCGAGAAGAGGGTGAAGGTGATGGTGAAGGTGTAAGTTAGCGAGTCGAGCGGAGCAGGAGAGGAAGGGAGGAGTGGTAAGAACAATGAGACAATACGACAATGAAATGCCGGGTGCTGGGTGGTGGTACATGATTTTACAACAAGAACAGATGGAGAGAGAACAGATGATGAAAGATGGAGATGGGTGGAAAAATGGGGGGGGGGGGGCAATGTACAAGGCGATGGGAGATGAGAGAAAGATGAGAGATGGGGAGAGATGGAGAAAGATGAGAGATGAGAGTCGAGATGAGAAGGAGAGAGGGATGAGAGATGGGTGAGAGTCGAGAGAAGAGAAGGACGACAGAAATAGTTACGAAAAACGCAAGATAGAGCCGGAGCCGGGGAGGTAAGAGATCGCAACACAACAGCAACACGCAAAAAGTCCCCCCAGAAACACGCACAACAAAAAACCCCCTCCACACCTCCTCCCACACCTCCTCCCCACACCTCCTCCCTCCACACGCACCCGCCTCAAGACCCAATCTCAACAAAACTTCTCCAACTCCTCGACTCACAACTCCTCGACGTCGACGACCGATCACAACTCCTCGACGTCGACGACCGATCATACCCATACCCATACGCATACGCATCATCTTTCAAATCAATGAAATTCGTCAAAGGCGAAAAGAAAGACTCGATCGTACTCCTCCTGTTTCTTTTCGTCGATGTTGATGATGTTGATGTGGTTGATGAGGTGGAGGAAAGTGTGGATGAGGTTGATGTGGAGGAAAGTGTGGATGAGGTGGAGGTTGACGAAGAGTTGTTTTGATCGTTATCCGAAAGCTCCAACTTGCGAGACGTCTGAACGGGTATAACCACATCTTCCTCCTCCGTCAAAACACAAAGCAACTGTTGTCGCACCGCGCGCGCGAATGATTCTTCCTCCGTTATCGTTATCCCACTCCCATACGCACTCCCAAACCCAGACGCACCCCCACTCCCGCTCCCAAACCCACTCCCACTCCCAGACCCACTCCCACTCCCATACGCACTCCCACTCCCACTCCCACTCCCCAAACCAGACCCACTCCCAAACCCACTCCCAGACGCGAGAGGAAGATCATCATCCTCGTCGTCGCTCATGCTCATGAAATTACTCGGGCGTGACCGCCGTCTCGTATGCCTCCCACTCCCGCGTCCCTCCAACGCCGCCAACGCCGCCGACCTATTCCGCAGACGCGTGTTCAGCGTAGCAGTAGACCGCATCGAGGGTGAGGCTTTGAGTGAGGTTGGTCGGGAGGTGATGGGCTCCTGCGGTGGGGCAGGGAACGACAACACTCGTGACGAGGCAATGGGTGGGGGAGGGGGAGGGGGTAGAGGGAACTCGGTACGGGTGATAGGGGAGGTAGGCGAGAACATGAAATAGGAACGTTCAGTCGTAGGCGATAAGATCGGTGAAGAACGTAATGGAGGAGAAAGCGGTGAGAGGAGCGAAGGCGCTGAATACGACGGACGGTGAAAACTCGTAGGGGAGACCCCATCCACGTCCCCAAAACAATCGGAGAACGAGACTGAGAGTGTCAAGTTCGAAGGACGGCGTCGGGTAAAGTTGTTGGAGGTGGGAGGGGCAGAGGTGGGTAAGTCAGGGAGGGAGATGGAGGGTGCGGGTTTGGGCGAGGGGAGACGGAGTGTCTCTCGTGACGTTCTTCGAAGACTCGGTGCGGCCGAAGCCACAGAAGGGATGGGTGGTAACTGAGGAGCGAACGGTGACCGTTTCCTATGAACGCGGGAGTGTGAGCGAAGGGCGTTCATTTAAGGGCTAGAAGATGAGAGAAGAGACACATACCCTATGGGAGAGACGGGGGAGACGTGTGACGGGGACGCAGGCTCCGAACGACCGAAAGCGGTGGTAGCTCGAGAGGTTACTGTGTCTTTACGTCTAAGGCTCATCGAGCGAAGGGAATGGGACTCGGCAAGGTCTAATGAGAGGAACGACCTGCCCTCGTCGACTTGCCTACGATGGGGACGAAAAGTGAGGAAGAGCGCGTCCTCGCTCTTTTCCGAGTGTGCAGAGTGGATGCCGCCGAACATGTCTGTGGAGCCGGAACGGACGGTGAGAGGGAGAGAGTCATGGTGTTTAGTGCGCGGGGCAAAGGGGGAGGGGGAGCGCGAGGAGGAGGGGGAGTCGGAGAGGAGGCCAGCGGTGAAGAGGGGGGAGTACTGTGCGAACATGGTCGAACGCTGCCCGAGTACGATGGCCGAGGATTGCTCGATGGCCGAGGATTGCTTTGCTCGACGTGGGGGACGGCGGCGGGGATGATGAGCGTGTGGTGAGCAGTCTAGGGGTGCGTACTTATAAGCGTTGGATTATTTTATTTTTCTCATCCATGGCACGTTCCAGCGACAGGCGCCAAACCCCCCCCCCCCCTTCACCGCACTCGGCTGCTAGATCCGCATCGGGGCCTCGCAGCGCGGCGGAAAGTCAATTCCCCACAGGGTTTTGAGCGCCCGCTCTGTTCTTTTCTTGTTTCGGCTCGTTCCCGACGCGACCCCCTGGCGACACAGCAACCCGTTGCCACCGACTCCAGTTCGCTTTCCCCAACATACGCACGTACCCAAGCACACAAAGGCGTCGCTCTCAACATACAGTAAATCCCATGCAAATGAGACGAGAGTTCCGCTCCCTTATCCACCCTCAATGGATCACCTTTTGGTTCCGTGAAGTAGGACGCCACAATCACAATTAAACCAATTGCGCCGGCGTGCCTCGCTCGGACCGACCCCCTCGCCATTCCCGGGTGGACCTCCTCTGACCAGCTCCGACCCCCTGCTCTGCTCTCAGTGCTCGTGCTCGCCAGGTCGACGTCACGCGCCGTGCATTCTCTTGAAGCTCCACTGCGATTATTGCGCTTCCCGCTCCCTCGCACCGTGTCGCACGTCTTGCCCTTTGGGAGATAGGATTAGGGACGCCGATACCGATGCGAAGTATCCCATATATAGACTCCTAGATAAATGACGAGTCATATACCCAAACAATCTCCCCGCTGCTCTGACTTGTCTCTTTACTGTACTTCTTTGTACGTTTTCCTGAAAGCAACCCGGCTCCTCACATCACTATCACTTTCTGCAAACCGGCGGTGAGCAACCCTGACTCTGACTATTCTTCCTAATATAGTGGGCGTCATACCTAATCAAGCTTCCCTCCTCCAAAACCGGGCTCCGGGGTTTGGCGTCCTCGTCTCCTCGATCGGGCGAATCAACGTGGCAGGATTCACGTACTATAACCGTCTTAACGTAATCGACTCCTTCGTCCCGAATCTACCGGTCCCTTGCCAACGGAGAGGGACAATAACCGACGAAACACAACGACGAAGTCAGGAGGTAGGACGAAGGAGCAAGGAGCAAGGAGCAAGAACGTGAAACGCGGGGACCGCTTTGACCCGAGATATCTGCTCCCTTCGACGACTTGATTTGATTCTTATTCGGGGTTATGGGAGTCGTTATTGTTTTTTCTTTTGTGAGGCTATGGGAAAGTGTTAGTGAGGATCCCTGGAGCTGTCATGATATGTATCGGACCCTGAAAGGAGTTAACACGCTCAAGCGACGTCGACGTCGCGCTCTTATTGTTCACGTTCATGTTGTATTTGTGCTTAAGCTTGAAGCCAAGCATCCCTGGATCCGCCGGGATCGCTTCTTCGTGATGTGTGAATCGTTCGACTCTGAAAATCTGCAAGCTTTTTATTGTGTTGCGTCACCTTAGAAACACCCTTATGTAGTATTGGCTTGTATTGGCTTCTCAAGTTCTCAAGTTCTCAATTCACTACTCGCCGCTCAGTGATTGTCGATACGCCATGCATGATGCACGTGCAGACTGTGTACTGTGTACTGATTATGTACCGAGTGAAGCTCCGAAGTATACGGTCCTCGCTTTCGGGCCTCGCTTAACAAACGGTAGACGGTAATCGGGAGGGTATACGCGGTGACCGGTGAGCAAGCGGTGAGTAACTTTGTTACATACAACTTGAACAACAGCTGCCAGCATACATACAACGAGGTTCAACGAATCAACGGTTGGCGTCGACGTCGACGTCGCGACTCTTTGACCTCGAGCTCGAGTCAGATAACCGAATTCGGGTCGCCCTCGACTCGACAATGGTGGTCCGTGGGTTCTTATTGGATCAACTACTGGCATCATGCGTCATGACTCGTTGCGTTGCGCGTTACGCGTTGGCTTCGAACTTCCTTGCTGAGTGCTTGATTTAGCGTTTTGACTCTTTCACTTCACCTCTTACCATGTATACAACGGTATACAACGTATACGGTAATCTGACTCTTATTTACTTCTATAGCTATAGGTCGACGAACGTCCGGATCCCCTGGTATCCCTGGTGATGGTAATGGTAATACGTATCTCAACCGGTGACTTACATTGATACTGCATGCACTTCACAGAGCATAGGACTGGATAGGAGACAACGTGTTCACCCCCTCTTTCGATTCACCCCACCCCCACCCCACGCTCACCACCGCGTTCAGCCCCACGTTCACGCTCAATTCACGCCCGGGACGTTCCCGCGAAGATCAAGCAGCTTCACTCTCATCTCGCCCAGTACATACATATAACGCCGACCCTAAAACCATCGAACGCTCCGGGTAAGCAATTACAAAACTCGAGGCTTGAAGCTTTCAAGCCTGGGGTTTGATCCACGTTTCTTGCTTGTGTGACTGTAACCAGGACTACAAACTCACTCCTACTCAGTGCTCAGTGCTCCGAGCCTCCAAAGGGTATATCACTCTGTATCACAGTGGGCGCAGACAATCGTGCGACGTGGGTACCGGCATTGGGTGAGGTATGGGGTCGGAGTGTGATTTCCCCCGGGCCCGTTCCTTCGTCTCCGACTCTCAGGCTGGGCCCGGGGGTGTAACGTGCGTGTATTGATTTTCAGGATCGAGATTCGACATATACACTGGCATCTCATCTATAACAGGCTCAGGTAAGTCTTAGTATTCTTATTCAAACTATTCAAGTATTCTTCAGCCCTCGGGACGCGAGACGCAGAGCTGTCAGCCCGTGTGTGGTTCCCAGGTCGAGAGCTCGGTGGACGTCACGCTCGACGCTCGACGAAATGACAGGACGCTCGACGCGGTGACAGGTGGCAGCTGGCAGCTTGTGAGATGTGGGAGGTGGCAGCTTGTGAGATGTGGGAGGTGAAGATGACAGCCTGGAGATGACAGGTGGGTGGTGGACGTTGATGGCGTCGCCTCGTGCCTCGTGACTCGTGGCTTTGACGTGAATATGGATAGAATATGAACGTGGTGTGTCAGTCGGGTTTACTTCCTGTCTGTCTGTCTAACTGGTTGCAGGTTCTATGTTAGACCGGAGGCCTTGGATCAATGCGCGCGGAGAATATCGAGAGGTGCGTCCGAGTCTGTATGTATTACTCGAAGTATTCCAGTAACAGTAACATCATGATAGTCTGAGGGACGACGGTACGTCCGATCGTTCTGTATTCAGATCTAGAATTCCAGGTGCGTAGTTTGACACTGTATAGTACATACGATCCCCTCGAACTCCGTGTCGAACCCAAGACTTTCAACACGACTCACCTCGTCGAGTCGAGTTCGAGCACGAAACCACAAGTCGACTCTCGAGTCAAGACACTATCTAGTATCAAGACACAATCGACTATCTTCCATCTCTTCATTCCTAAAGGCTGAAGGCTGAAAGGGAGGGTATCAAAGTATCAAAGTATCAAGACACGGCCGCCGTGATCATTGAATATTGAAGCTTCAAGAGTTCTGAATTTGTTGTACTCCGAGCCTGAGGCTTCCATAACTCATCCATACCACGCGGACGTCAAAGTGAATTCCAAGTTGATTTTCAAGGTCCCGTTCCGTTTTGTCTCCGATGTTGATTGTTGATTGAACAGCATTGAGCAAGTTGCTCAGGCTCGATGCAGTGCCTCCCTCTTGTGGCGCTGTAGTCCTGCCCTCCTTCTGATCAGTGATTGCTACCCCGAGAGTCAAGGGCTTTCCGCTTTCCAGCTTTCCCCGCACGTCTACCCTCAGATCTGGATACAATAACATGATGAATCGAAAACGCTCGCGTAGGGTCATACTAGTGATGTGGGGTGCGTTTTAACGTTTACTATCCCTCTAACTTGAACTTAGGATGGTTGGAGACTTGGAACGTGTTGGACGTGACGAATATCGAGACTTCAGTGCTATGGCAAGACGTGGCTGCTCTTGAAGCTGGACTTGAAGAATTTAGTGCGAAGTTCGAGGTTCGAGGTTCGGTATCAGGACGGACGTCAACTTAAGTCGTATTGCATTGCGAGGTACGTCTGCTTTTTATTTGACGTTCGTTCGATCCTTCCGAAATCCTGAGGTAAATGGAGGAATGTACTAACGTAGCGGGTTTTGACCATTCCAACATCTGATCATGGCTGTCTGCCGTCGTCGTCACGGTTTATCCCACCATAGCCAGGAACATTCGAACGACATACTTGTTGACTCTAGAGTCTCCGGGACGCCATTCATATTATTCCAACTTCCCGCTCACCTCGAAGCAATATGTCCAATGTCTGAGTCGCAACGGAAGCAAAATGCTCACCATTCAAATATTCAATCTCCCGGATCCCAACACTCGATCTGGTGACTGGGGCTTCTAAGACTCCGTATATTGCGCGCGCTGATGGTAATCGTAGATCCCTATTCAATAACTTGACTAGTACTTACTGAAAGTCTGAGATTATAGATATAAACATCCGCGAGGAGGAGATATCAATCTCATCCTTCGATGTCGACCCTCGGGTATGATGGAAGACGAAAGTGGTAAATGCGCAGTATATCATGCATGATATACATGATATATGTGGTAAGTAGAGTACATCCCGACTCCGACTCCGAGTCTGACCAAGATTGATCATGATGCCGCACCCAGACTAGCATGTACTCATATGCATGCTGTTCACAGTGCTAGTACTTATTTTGCTTCCTCCATGTGTTACTGTGTGGTGGCAGCGTGACGGGACACTGCATCGTAAATTCCACTGACGACTTCAATAACGACTCGCACTAAGGCTACTACATGATTGCACCCACTCAGGTTGGTATCCATCGACTTCAAGTTGTCTCACTCAATCAACGTGCAAGAGAAAGACATAGGTTCCATCGTGATTCACTTCCTCCCTCCGAGCTCAATGCGATGCTTTTCAGTGCCCGTCGGACGCGTATGGATATGCATATGACCCGCGAGGTTCGTTTCTCGTTGCCATGGATCTCCAGATTCCCCCTCCTTCTCTCCGAGTCCGAGACTCAAGTCAAACATCCAATATCGCTCAAATGACTCCGGGCCATGACAAATCGGTCGAAGCACAACTCGGGCACGGATGTACGAAATCACGCATAGTCATCCCTCCGATTTCGTTCACTGGCAACTTCAGCTTGATATGATTACTACGCAAGAGTCTAGTGTCACAATTGGTACGTTAGGCCTGCGAATACCGACCATTACCGTTCTTTATTTACGATTTTATTTATGTTTTGCACTATTTTACACAGGATGAGCGATCATAGTAAACGAGAGGTGCTAGGACGGGTTTGTGCATTGGAACTCGTAACAACTTAAGGCCGGCGGGGGCGACTGGCGGGAGGACGTTAACCTTTATGGCTATACCTAGGTAGGTAATAAGGTAACTATGCGTACTGAGTATGCCCTCTGCGACACCCGAGTGCCGTCCGAGCACCGGTAACAATATTTGGCTCAGTATTCATTGTTCGGTATTTGGTGAGTTATTCGCGCATTGTACCGTGGATTCGGAAGGTTGACTTAGTCTTAACCCGCAGCAGCCTGAGGTATACGGGGTCATATTGCCAGTGAGACTAGACCGTAAGTAACCAACTCGCCGCCTCCACGACGGTGATCATAAGCTATCTCACCCGGCCGTGGTGACTTCAAGAGGGGGACAGTGACACTGACAGCCCATTTAATTCTCCGAACCTCTTTCAGAGCACACGTCCAGTGTGTAAGTACTTTGTTCTATCTCAGGCTGGAAGTGACGATTAAGCTCTATGTGCCCCACGCTTGGTTCCGAGTCCGTCTTCGGGTACTATCTCATGTTATTGCACCGTGACTGCTGAGTCGGGCCTGATCTCGGCTTTCTTAGGTCCCCACCCTAGAACAAAGGGCGAAGATAGGGTACTTCACAGGCTCCATCAAAAGTTAAAACGCACCCCGGGGCTCGCTGGTTCAAACGTTCAAGTTTAGGTGAGAACTGATCAGTGACTCTGATTATTGACCCGAATTGTGAATGAAAGGGACTGATTGCCTTGTCAACAGATCGTACTAGTCTTGTTTGTCCTGTGGCTCTGGGTTCTTGGTTCCATATCACTGCTTCACTGCTTCACTGCTCGGTTTCCGTAGATCATTTGGAGACTCTTTCCGAAGTCGTTTGTTGTTGCAGGTCGAATCATCAGAAGTTCGAACCCTGACTCGAGTGTGTACCCCTGTTCCTGGTCACGGTCTTAGCTTCTCCCAAACTATCACGGTGTCTTGCCTACTATGTAGTATGCGGCACGAAGTCGAAGAGGCTTTTCCGGCCTTGTACTCAGCCTTCTCGCCATCATGCCAGTGTGGACAAATTCGAATCTGGGTCTGCCACCCTGAGTGTGGCGGCGGCTCAAGGTTCGACAGGTTCTCGACTCGGAATCCTAACGTCGTGTACTAGGCGAGTCGTGCATGCGATCCTAGTCGTGTTCCGTCAATATGCTCCTATGTCGCTTTGGCTGCCATCGTCGACTCGACTATAAACGGAAGTGGTACTCTGCTCTGGTCTGGATTCTGGACCGTCTTCGCGTTTCACTGGCCCCCCGACAAATAACGGACTTCGGCTCTTCAGCTCTCAATCACCGCACCGTGATGGCATTGAAGTCTACTGACAAGCTCATAATCAAGGGACCAACCTGATTGAGCGACGGGAGTGACTGGCCCTTTATTAGATCCACATTTGTTTCCGCTGTATATGGGTATGGGTATGGGTATAACACCGCTTTTGACCCGGAGGCTATCTCGGGTCTTGACGGTGACTCGGACTGGGACTCTGGGCTGTTCAAAGTGGGTATGTGTGTTTACTTATGAGTTGCCGAGTTTCCACTCCGGATTGTCAACTGAGAGACTTCTGTGGCTGGAGCGGAGCGAAGAATATAGGCCACAGTACTCGCTTGCCGAGTGTTAGTAAGTAGCGTAACCTCTAGCTTCCTTAGTGAGTACTCACAGTCAGACTTACGCTCAGACTCGAAACTCGAAACTCGAACTTGAATTATGTACCCGTCCCGTCACGACGTCGGTTACGAACATTCCAGCCATCCCGTCCGAAACGTCATTTATGTTATTACTCCGCTCGCTTCGAGTTCGAGGTCGTCGCCTTGCCATAATACGGCTCCTGCGCTGAACGGAATTACAACGGTGACAACTTGAAGTGGGGCGTGATCGGTGATAGTGACTAGATGTTGGAGGTCTTAGTTGGGTGGTTGCTATGACGCGTCCAGGGATAGGGATGGAAGTTGGAACTTCGAAGAAGAATGTCTAGGTAAAACAGGTAAGAGTTGGTTATTGTGTTTCTTGTGAACGTTTTCGCTGATTATTCGCTTCTTTTCATAATCTCATCAGTACAATAGTGGTGAATGGGACTTTACGAGAGAGCGAGAAGGCATACGGGGAGACCGGTGATACTGAACCCACTCAACTCTTCGACTCGTGTTCTTCTCGATGTGATTGATAGTGATAAAGAGAATCTAGCAACAACGGCGTTGTCCCCAGAGCAACCGTGATGTCTTGCAGCTATGCGATTATTGTCAGCAGACGAACCTCAGCTCTACTGTGCATGACGCTCCAATTTTGTGACGCACAGAACGACACCAAAGCTAAGTTGAGTCTTCAGAATGTGCATTATGTACAGGAACAATGACGCTCAGCCTGCCAGTGAGCCAATCGCTTTCTGACGGAGAGCAAGCTCCGGGCGACAGTTATCAACGTAAGATGTACTGGGTACCGTCTTTGGTGCCAAATTTTGATTTACAAGAAATCATAGTGTGCATCGTGCACACCATGCAGTGCATATTAGTGGGCTCAGCCTTTCAGATGAACCTCAGCTGGGCTGGACTCAATCCAGCAGATATGTCTGGCCATAATGATTCCTTTACTAGCCTGAGCCTATCAGATATTTGATCTAGCCAGGCTATGTATCAAGATTGATAGCGTGGACTGAGACCCAATGAGATTGTATCTCAATGCCGTAGAATACTGTGGGCTGAGCCTATAGAGGATTTTCCAAGTTTTGTTAGTGCATGGTCTCAGCCCATGAGCAATTTCCACCGAGAACAGATATATTGTAGGGTAACTCCATGGGAGATAATATCTGATTGCAGGTAGCAATGTGCTCAGAGCATGGGATAATCTCTGATTCATGGGTTCAGCGCATTGGATGTTTCTACATTTTTGGTCCCCATCGGAGGGCTCAGACCTCGAGATATTGTCTCCGGTGAGGCCTACGGGAGTACCCAGGCTCAGTGCATTGGATATTCCTAGCTCTATGATTGCTATCGGAGGGCTCAGACCTTGAGATATTGTCTCCGGCAGGGCCTACGGGAGTACCCAGGCTCAGTGCACTGGGTATTCCTAGCTCTATGATTGCTATCGGAGGCCTCAGACCTTGAGATATTGTCTCCGGTGAGGCCTACAGGAGTACCCAGGCTCAGTGCCTTGGATATTCCTAGCTCTATGATTGCCAACAGAGGGCTCATACCTTGAGATATTGTCTCCGGCAGGGCCTACGGGACTAGCTTTGCCTTTTTTCAGCCTCATACTGCTCTATGCTGGAAAACATTGCTTCTCAAAATATGACAGTCTCCGCCTCAGTATTACACAATTGTGTCATACCCTTCACATTTCCAATTGAGAACAGTTCCTGTCATCCACATGACTGTGTGCTTGTCACCGTTTCCGCCCCCAGCGTATGGTCTTCTCCGCCTGACGTGCCCTTCTTCCGCCCCGGGCTGCGTTTTATCCTCATTCCGCTCACACATTGTGTTGCCCTTCCCCTTCCGCATCATCTCTATTGAGCCAATTCCAGAGATTGCTTACGCGTTGTGCATTTGTTGTTTGACCTTGTTTGAGACGTTGCGTATCGTTGTTTACCAGAAGCGGGCAGAGCATTGTTTGGGCGGAAGCCCTCCATCTCCCCAGCCTATCACACGCCCAATATGCCCAAGACACCTGTTGTTCGTCACCATTTAACGTTGTATTATCTCCCAAATATAACTGTCAATTAGATCATTGACCTTGCCCGTGACGACCTTTACGCGGATCGTCTGGAGCAACTCCTCCTACTGGCGCATCACCTTGGGAGGCTCAAGTGGGAGCCCG
>MU275380.1:0-27703 GCA_022160315.1 Panus rudis PR-1116 ss-1
GGTAATGTCTGAGTGGGAATTTCTCTATCTGGGTTTTCTTTTGTTTTTTCCTCTACTTTGCTTCGTACTTCATCCATAGTTCCAGTCAAGAATTCACCTTGATGAGTGCTTTCCAGATACTCCACCATGCTCTTCTGAAAGTCAGAATTAGGATCCAAGATCTTGTCTCGAATTTCTTGTGGTGTTAAAGAGTTTTTGATCCATATCAACATATGCATATGCAAAGTAAGTCGTCCTTGTTGCTCTACAGTTCCGTAGTAGCCAGAAGTATTACCATATAGTCCTGCACTATCTTGATTCCATTTCAACACATGTTTCAAGAACAGTTCTACCATCATCTTGAAAAACCGTGCACCAGCAACAGGGTTATGAGCAATAAGTCGTATCCTTTCATCATATGATCTGAAAGAAGGAAAACAGGCTTGATTGGTATCAGCAAAATATAGTGCAATAGGATGGTTTACATCTGCAGGCGAAAAGGTAATGAACCAAGATGGGGCACCCAGATATGAAGTCAAAGCCCAAATTTCATTTCTCATACGCTTTCTGTTGGTCACTGAACCATCAACATGGGCATCTACAAAGTCTAGATCATGTAGTATACGATAGCACTCCTTTTCTTCCTCAGTCTCTGGTTTGAATTGACCTTCTTTTTGAAGCTTCTCAACAATATGTGCAAGGGTATCATCATTAAGAGTGAACAATCTATTGGCGACATCATCAAAATTTTGTCGCTCTGCTAATAGGAATCCACCTGTAGTGCTATTTTTAATTTGTTCATGATTGAAAGCAATCAAAGGGAACATAGGATCCATTTGAAATCGTTTATCATGGTACATTAATAAATACTTTTTATGTTCTGCATCAGACATTCCTCTCTTTCCCTGAAACCATTTGTTGCCAATGCCTCCAAATCCATAAGGAAAAAGCCATGGAAACATTTGAGGATATAGTTGTGGATTATCGTATAGACTTTCTGGTTTTTCTGCATGTCCAATGCCAAGTACTTTGCCATTCTTTTTGAAATGTTGCACTGCCATGGCTCGCACTTTTTTGGGATTCTCTTGCATCAATTGGTCTAGCTTTTCACCAGTGATACCATGTACAACAAAAGGACATTGACCTTCAGCAGTGCCCTCATCCTCTTCTATATCATTGACAGCAGTAGACTCGGCTTGTTTGTTCACTTGAGAAAGTTGGAAATCAACTTCTACTGGGGGGGTATCTTCACTGTAGGCATTTAAGTTCTCTTGAGAAATCTCCAAGTCTGCATAGTCTATATGATTTAGTTTCAACCAGTTCAGAGCCTCTGCCACTTTGTTTCTTCGAACTAGAAATGGTGTTCTTTTGAAATCTTCTGGGTTGGGTTTACTAGGCCCAAGATATATAAATGCCAAGACTTCGTCAAGGTCTTCTCGAGGAGGAGGAAGAACATTGTACACTTTAGGTTGAGGAATTGCAAAGCAGACTGCATTTGCCTTCATTTTATGCATACCAGAGGAAGCAACTCGTACTACACAGTAATTATGCATAACTCGTGCCACCAGTAACTGTTCAGTCCAAGATAATCCTTTCAGCTGTGGGGGAACTTCTCCAATCCAAAGTCCATTAGCTAAGGCATGAATTGGAATCTTTTTCTTCCTTAGTGAAGTTATACATGATTTACAAACTTTATCACAATCATGTGCCAATACAGGTCCAGTTTCTTCCTTTATAGTTTCAGCTACATCAAATCGTTCCACCCTAGTAACTCCAGTAATATGTAAAATTGATAGATCAATTTGACAATCTTGCATATCTACGAGATCCAAGCAGGGAGTTAATACACCACAGACCATACATCCAGATTCAGCAATCTTATCAAATGAAATATCTTTACAAAAGTTTTGTATAATACTACTTAACTTTGTTGTTGCAATATTTTTAGGAGGGAATGCCTCTTTTGTAGTTTGAATGGCTATTCGTTTATGACTTTTACGCATTGATTCTTTTACCACATATTCTTTATGTTGCTGTCGATATTCTTTCATATATGTCTTCCGATTTTTAAGTTCTTGAAATACAGTAACATACTGTTGACATTTATGACAAGTATGTTCTCTTGCTAAGGTGCATAAGTTCTCCATAGAGCTTTTCTGCTTAGTTATATATATATCATGAACTTCAAATATAGGTCTGATTTGCTTTTGTGTTAATCGTGGAATCAATTGATGTAATGGTAACTGAACAATAACCTGAAGCTGTTCTTTATTATCATATATCATTAATGGCACATGTGCAACGAATGTATAGTTTGTCTCGCATTTTACATTATTGAAGTTGGAGAGAATATATGGTTCTAATTCTGCACCAGACCAATTCTTCTTACCGCAGGATTTATTTGATCCTCCGCCTTTCAATGGAACAGCTTTGTTTATTGAAGGATAACTATTATAACTACTTTGCTTATATTCAGTATTCATATATATATATATATAAATTTATAAATAAGAAAACAAAAATCATGTTTGAAATATAAAGATTGTTGCAGGAGTATACTACAGTATGTTACCAATAGTGTAACCTTTAGATATGAGTAAAATGTAATATGAATATAATTATTAGCATAGAAGAAGTCCCTAATTGTATATGATATCTGCAACTTAATTACTATAGAACTGACCTTATTAATTAAAAAATTTGGTTTGCTGTTTAACACAACTATAGTAGTACTCCAAACAGTAGGACTTAACTGGCTCAAGTCACTTATAGCAGAACTTGTCTTACTCAGTCCAGAACTCAACTTATTCAAATCGCTTACAGCAGAACTTGACTCTCTCATGGCAGAAGTCGGCTCTCTCATAATAAGACTCAACTCTCTCATAAATGAATTCGACTCTCTCATAGCAGGACTCGACTCTCTCATAAATGAATTCGACTCTCTCATAGCAGGACTCGACTCATTCAGCATTGCAGGACTCATCTCATTCAAATCACTTCTACTGAAACTCGATTCAGTCCATTGACTCATAGCAGAAATTGGCTCATTTAGTTCACTCGTAGTGCATATAGTAGAATGCATTCTAGATAATGAACAAATAATATCATTTGTTTCTTTGCAAGACTGGTTATAGAAAATAGAAAGAGCAAGAACAAAAGACAATAACATTCTTACCCACTGACACATAGTAGTAGATGATGTGGTTCAGAATCAAAGGAAATTATACCATCTTCCCACGCATGAAATGTGCTACATGATCTAGATCTACTCTCACGATCACATGTTGATTGATGAAATGCTGGAATGCTAGCAAAGTGTATTTTCAGTAGGAAGAAATCATTCCACTGCAGTGAATTGAATTGTTTCTTCAAGTTGTAGGTACTGAAAATAATCTCTATATTTACTCAAATTATTTCTTGGATAGACATTTGCTGCTGAGAAATACCTAAAGAGCGTTGTAAAGTATAGTGTAATTCACATATTGGTATAGATACTTATATAAACACATTGGGGAAATCATGTAAAGAAACTGTAGAGTAAGCACGACATATTATCACAGTCTAACAATAGAGCAAAAGCTTCAATTTGCTCGTCATTGATTATTTTGCTTGCTATTTATATATCACTCAAAGCAGATATGACGACAAAATTAGAATATATATTTCTAAGATGTTATCGACAGCAAGAATACCAAACGATGTCTACCAACTTAATAGCGCCACAATCAATCAACTAGCCACTACAGTCAACCAAAGCCACTATCCAGAGCAAGGCACCATAAAACAAGGTCAATTCTCCACAACAGCAGGGGCAGGGAAGTTCTTCTGCTCTGCAGGAGATAAGGCAAGAAGAATGACTGCAAAGGGATGAAGATTGAGAGAATAACTTTGCCCAACAAACAAAGAAGCACTGTGAACGATGATAACCAAAGAGCCCAAAGGAATCTCATGATGCCATTCAGGAAGAACCTTTCCTGCATCCTCAAGATTGAACTTGTATGCGTACTTCCCCTTATGGGCCTGGAAATAGCCTCGAGCATCATAGATAGGAACTAAGATAGCTATGAGTGCAAATGACTGAGACCATTGAAACTTGATATTCACCTTGACCATCAGGCCATAAGCCTCCTTTGGCAGCAATGGTCGATGCAACTGTAGATATCCAAGGTCCTACACCATAATTAGTGTTGGTCTTGGCTGCATTCTTGATGGGAGTGGAATTGAATCCAGGCAACTTTGATTGAGACTTGACAGGAGTCCTTCCAGCTATTAAAAAAAACAAAGTCAAATTAGTGAACTTTATAAAAGAGGATGTACTTACTTGAGTTTGGTCCATACTTGGAGGAGAAGTCCATGATACCATGATCTTCAAGAGGAAGATAGAAGCCATGATCATCATTGGTAGCCATAGCCAGAACAGTCATTGCTTGCTCCAATTCAAGACAAAAGGGAGAGGCCACAATATGCCTGTGATAGGTTACCCCACCAGTCTTGCTGTTTCTGCGATTGGTCTCACCAGCCTGTTGCAAAGAAGAGCTGTAGGCAACTGCAAAGGTGACACAAGCTACAGGGTTCTCGTTATCTTTATGCAAAAGATAGCGATTACTACTATCAGCTCCACTTTTGAGTAAACCGAAGCAATGTCGATTGGGATTGGCTCTGGAGAGATTCACAAAAGTGTAATCCTTCCAATCCTTCTGAGTGATAAGCCTAAGAAGAGTACTATACAGTTGTTAGATATATATTCACCTCTGATATCTAGAGACAAAACTCACTCTTTGGCATCTTTGCTAAGCTTGTCTTTTGTGTGAAAAGACCAATCAGCAGCTTGAGGAAAGATACCAGGAGCACCCCAGTTCTTTTGCCTATATAAAATAAGTATATTTTTGGCAAAAACGAATAAGAAACTCACTCTAAACAATATGCCAGTTGATAATACCTGGCAGGAAGTGCTCCAGGAGTCTTGACATCGGTAATCATGCAGTTATCATCTTTCACCAAAGGAGGCTCAGGATATTCCTTCTCTAGTGCAATGCTGAGTGATTTTCTATGAACATAATATTAATGCATATAACATAACATTCGAAGAAAAACTCACAACTTCCTAGTAGTCTTTGATGAGCTAAACACCAAACAATTAGTTAAGCATACAAGCAAAATAAAATAAGTATAACTTACGGAGTTTCAGAACCCAACTTGACCTTAGACTTCTTTGGCTCATTGTCAGCAAAATCAGTATTCTCCTTCTTCACCTTTATAGCGACATCCTCCTTCTTCACCTTGGCATCCTCCTCGTCATCTAGCTCATCTTCCTCCTCCTCATCCTGCTCTTCCTCATCATCATCACTGGTCTCTTCCTTCTTGACCTGCTTCTCCTTGTCGTCCTCATCATCCTCTTCTTCTTCCTCCTCCTCTTCATCTGCCTCTGCCTCTACCTGCTCAATATCCTCCTCCTCAATGTCCTCAAGCTCTTCGTCCTGCTCCTCCTCCTCTTTATCCTTCTGGTCTTCCTCCACATCACTCTGATGGACTTCAGTCTTGATCAAGTTGTATTCTTCCTCGTCATCACTGGCAGGGACTAGGATCTTCCCTTTGCCTTTATGCTTTTCAGCCCTATATTGCTATAAGCATATTGATCAGATCTGCTTGATAACAAGTTACTCACTTCATGTCTTTGCTTAAGAAGACATCGTCAGCTAAAAGCAAGGCCTTGATGGGCTTGACTTGAGCAGAGGGTTTGGTGTTGGACTTCTTTGTAGGAGATGCTCTAGCAGCCTTATTAGTATATTTGAATTAGAGAATAGCATGAAAATACTCACTGAAACTCAAAGGTCTGATCAGAGTCAGAGGATTTACGCCTCTTACTTCCTCTAAGCCTTGACTTCTGAGGAGAAGGACTACCCTGTTCCTCCTTAGTCACTCCAGTTTTCCTAAAACAGAATAAGTAATAAATTACAAGATAAAATATATATACAAACTTTGGAGTGGGAGAAGGAGGAACTGCTCCATCCATAATCCAATCACCACTTGAGTAAAAGTAATATTTTAGTATTATAATAGAATTTATTTATAGTAAGACTGTAATACCTTCGATCAATGGGGGCGATATTAGAGTCACTATGAAGAGCATATAATAACATTAATAATGTGTTAGGCGGTAAGATATCAAGCAACATATGGTTTCTTGGAGGTCCTGACAGTATTCTTGATCTTAGAAGTAGGAGTCATCGCCATATCTGTATCCATATTACCACTAACAAAATTGTCAGATATATTATGGAAAATAATAGCAGTAACTCACTTGATTTCTTCCTTCTTGGGGATCATCTCAAACCCAGAGTCAGAAGCCTCAGACTCTTTGTTGTCGTCAGAGTCAGCCTCTTCTTCGCTGGATCTACCATAAATTTAAGTTGAAGAGATCATAGATAGAGTAAGAGATTACTTACATGGTCTCCTTTGAGGTATAAGCACCACCACGACCACGACCACGACCACGACCACGACCTCTGCCTCGACCAGTCAGACCTCTACTATTGCCACGAGTCTTCTTGGGAGTTACTGCCTCTTCAGGCTCTTCCTTTTTAACTCTGTTGATTATTGTTAACCCAGTATAAACAGTGTTCAACAAAAAGAGAATATATATACATACCTTGCAGATGCAGAGCGTGTTCTAGCACTCCTCCTGGGAGTGGTTGGCTCAACCACAGTCTGCTTCTCAGAGTCAGACTCGGTTTTCACTTCTTCCCTAAATTGTGGTGAGTGATGTAAGATATTGTTGTGGATAATTATCACTTACTTTGGTTCAGTCTTGACCTGTTCTTCCTCAACCTCAGGAACAACCTTGGACTCATTCCTAAAATATGGTAAGTAATTGCCTTATTGACTTTGAAACAGATATATCTTACCGAAGTTTCTTGACAGGTGGTTTACCTCCAGTGGACATCTTGTTAACTTTGGGTCTAGCAGCAGCAGCCCTAACAAAGCATAAATATTGACAAAGTTAAGGTTGATTATTGTGAACTCACTTGGGAGCCATTGGATTGACAGTGAAGAGAACTGAAGGAGTATGCTTGCACAAAGTGTGAGGGAGCAAAGGAGAGAGGCAGAAAGAGTCAAGGTAAGCTCAACAAAGACAACAGAGTGAAGTCTGAAGATTTTGTTCGTCTGCAGAGTACTATTTATACCTCAAGCTTTAAGGCAGTGCTCGGTTAGTTGATCCAATAGAAATTCACTGCAGAAGATGGTCTCATTCTCACGATTTAAATATTCTCAGGCCAAGACATGTCTGTGTTCCAAGGTCATGTGGGACTGCAGTATAAATGGTAATATTTTGGAAAGTGCGTCTTACCACTTTGTTGAATAATCATGTCTGGCAACAGCTATATGAATATCCTCTTTCAAGAAAGAGATGTCTACTGTGAGTTTGATCCATATTGATATAATATTATACTCATAACTGTGACAGCACAAGTCTTACAAGAGTCGATTGAAGAAACTGCTGGCAATAAGAAGTCCCAAATTGGTCAACTCTATACTTTAGCTGATGTAAGTGTTGTATAACCTTGTGGTAGATCAGAACTAATACCATATAATCAGGCTGAGTTTGCACGCTCAGTCATATCAATTCATCAGGAAGCAGCCAATAAACCCATAACACTGGTGAAGAATAAATCTGCCAAAGGAGATCTTGAAGAGGCAGTCTTTCGCATCAGAGGGTATCTAGCAAGTTCATTGTTGCCTCCTATCACCGATCACAGACAGTAAGTGTATATGATTATTTGTAGGTTGCTAAGAATTCATAATTACTGTAGACTTGCCAAAGATCCTTTCCATTCTACACAGGCCATACATCTTATTGGACTTGATGCAAAAGGATTTCAGCTCTATACTTCCTCTATCTTGAACATTCACAATTGTTTCAAAACCTTCACTGGTACCAAGATCCTTCCTTGGGCTCCTGATAGCTATAGAGGTTTGCAATCATTGCACTTCTCTAATCGCTACTTTACCTTGCCTCGATATGCCGAAGGAGAAGAGCCTATTCCCTTCAGTGCTGAGATAGACCCCAAGGGGATACTAGAAACTATTGCAAAAGAGAAAGGATATTTGCATTTGGAGGACAATGCAGTATCATTCTATGAGAAGGTACCGGGTAAGAATGGCAAAAGGCAAGTATATATTTATATACAAAAGAAATATATTTTTAACTATGTTCATAGTGTCTATCAAGCTTGCCATGCTTGAACAATTCAACCAGGATTTCTTGTGGAAGCACAAGTTAGCTTTCTGGCTATTCCACTTAGTGGCCAACGCTATAAAATGGTATGCAAATTATACTCCATCTGTGTTCTATCTCGTCTAGTCGAAAAGGTGTGTCAAAATACTGCTGTGCTTTTGGTATAATTCTTGAACAAATCTATTTTATAGAGATATCATGAGATGACTTTGATCAAGACTGCGGTATTGTTTTCTCCTACCAAGAAGATGAAGAGAAGAGTGGGATATGAGGAATCTGATGAGGAGTGTGAGGTGGAAGAAGTTAGAGAAGGCGTTAAGAAAGTTCGCATTGATGATTGCTCTAGCTCATCAGAGAGCTTCATGCAGACTTAGACCATGCAAAATTGGACTTATGTTAATCATTATGCGTTTCCTTTTGATAGTGTAGTCTTTACCTTTATCCCATAATGATATTTGTGGTGTCCTTCAGCTTAGTTTTTGTTGAAACAAACATATATTTTAAACTGCGAGAGAACAATTCAAAACACTAAAACAAATCCTGGTACTGAATGTCTAGTACAACAAATTTCTGCATCGCAAACTCTAACATAATTGGGTTGAAGTCAAAAATTGTAGCTAGCGATTCATTAAATGTAGGAACTTCTACTTTCTGCAAATGCAACTCCGCCACATTGTAGAGTTCTGTAAAACGTTGAACCACTTCATCAACAGAACAAAGCTCAGAAGATAGTAATCCAAGACGTTGTAGACAAAGGAAGGAATGGCTCTGCAGCTTCCATACCATATAGCCCACCTCCTTGGGCGACGGGTCATCAACAAGACCAGCATACACACAATCTGCGGCGATAGTGTAGCAGAAATAGACGTCGAGACAATGACACTCCTGCTCAATGAGAAAGTTGAATAGATCCTGAAGAGAGATGCGGTCTCTGCTTTGAAGGAATTCTTCCCAACCAGCGGTTGCATCCCACAAAGCTCCGGCATTCTGAACACCGGATTGTCGTGAATCATCGAGTCCTGCTCCATATGCATCGGGGAGAAAGAGATAATGCGAGACTGTGGATGAACTTTGAACAGTTTCCGTCCAGTGACTGAGATTATGGTAGGCGACCAGACCATCATCTACGGATTTTGTTCCATAAGTGATTATTCTCCATACCAGCAAGCTAAACAACCCGGACCGTGTGCGTAGCTGCAGTAGGTCAATTGGCGGGTTCTTCTCGAAAAGGAATGAAGTCCTCGGTGGAACAGATTCACGGAACGGCAGATGATCGAAACCGATGCGGAGCTTGCTAACAAGGGAATCAGGGAGAATGCTGGAAGCATCTAGAAGCCAAAGCCCCGCAAGTTCCAGGAAGCGTGGAATGTGCTGATGTTGGATTGTGAGGGGGGGATTGACAGACTGCGGTGTCAATGATTGCGAATGTCCGGATTCGTGGAGACATAGGTCTCCCAAGGTGGCAAGCATGCGTCGGTGAGGAGTGTCAGGGAGAGCAATGGGGTGTCTAGTCAACATATCGGTAAACTCTTGGATATGCTCAAGGCGAATATACTTCAAACAACGAGGAGAGAGGAGGTGGGTTAAGATTCCGCGAAACGCCTTGACAACGCTTTCGAGAAGGAGGATGTTCGGGTGCGTATTGTCGACAAGGGCGGCAAGGAGATGGAAACGGGCATAGGACTGAGAGAATTCTTTCGTCGGACAGAAGTCGAGCCAAAGAGCCAGGACATGCTGCAGTGTTTCCAAGGTCTTGCTTCGCACCTCCTGCGTTGAGAGAAGCTTTCGGGATGGGTTCTCTTCATAGAGAAGAGGCTGCCAGCCGTCGAGATAGTCCTGTGCACGAAGCTCAATTGGAGTGCGAGCGAAGTGATGTTGATACACTTTGGCAGCCAACTTGGCGATCCATGTACCCTCGGTTGCTTGACCATGTGCATCCAGCTTCTCAACGCCGTACCGGGATATATCTTGCAGCCAACTCCACAACTGGAGATACCCTGATAATTCCAAATATTCGTTTCGCCGAGTTTCGAGGCGTCGACGAGCGCTGCTGACTTTGATGGAATTCAGTGTGGACCATATTCGTGGAACACAAGTAACTGCAGCAATAGAGAAGCGCGTGTCGGAATTCTGAATGAAAGCATGCAAATCCTGGAGAGATGCTAATTGCGGGGACGGCGTCCCCTCCACAATACCCTCAGCAGATACTCGGAGTTGTTCCGTTATGGATTGCATCTCTTGATACAACGAAGACAAGCTGAATGACTGGAGCAGCTCTGTTTACTGATTAGCTTTGATTTTCGAAGAATCATAGACTGAGTAAGTACTTACTGTGATCTTGCGCCACTTTCTGCTCAAGCTGGGTAAGAGGCGAGATAGTTTCATTCATGTCAGATGCTGAGAAGGGCAATGGCGTCGGCTCTACACAAGGTGGGATTGATATCAGACCTTAAGCTACCATACAGGTATTGTTTCACATATAGGACCGCTTGTATACACTCGACAGTCGGGGAAGCAGAACGTACATACCAGGCGAACGGATGCTCAGTCCATCTTCCTTATGATCCTCACCAACCATACTAGCGCTGTCGGGATAATCACCGACATGACGCTTCCCTTTGTTTTGCACCAATTGAGTGACTGCTATGGATGAGGGAGCGACAAGCGTCATGTCTGCATTGTCTGGGGGGAGGGAAGACTCGCGCAGTTGATCCACATCGTCCAGAGGTACCAAAGAAGACTCTGGCAGAGGCTGGTTCACAGGGTTCGGCGATACCGAAGAGTCGCGTGGCTGATTCGCATCTTCCGGTGGTACCGAAGACTCATGCAACTGGTCAACATCGGAAAGTTCGTCGTCACTGAAGGCCTTACGCAATCGTTTGGACTGTCGAGGACCACAGTTAGCGGCTGCTATGAGTTCGTCGTTGACAAAATCCTCTCCGTCCTTCGATCTACCACGCTTCTCGGGACGACGCGTGGTCGAATCAACGGCATGTGATATCTCCGTGGCGAAATGTAAGGGTATCGGCGATGATGAACGTGAAGAAGGGGAGTAAGAGGATTGGCTCGAGGAGCGAGACCTTGCTGTTGGTGCCGCAGGGCGGGGTGACGACCGATTGCTGCATATATGCGATGAGGATGCATCGTCTGATGATGATGACGAAGTAGAAGACTCGTCGGATGAAGTGCTTCCTGATCCTCGTGCCAGAGGGGAAGAGACAGGCATCACAGAGTATGGTGGTGGAGGACCGATGGAGGCTGCAGGATTGTTATTGATTGCCGGGGTAGATGTAGGAGGAGCCCGCATTCTGAACCGTGATGTAGGAACGTCAACATAGACCGAGGATCTCTGTCGTCGATGAGCTAAGTTGTTGTTGTATGCAAATGTGTTTAATTAGCCAAAACGAAATGTGATATAACAAAACATATCACCTCTACTTCCAGACTCAACACCGGCGAAACGCAATTCGTCTACTTGATCTACCTCGACCCATAAATAATCGCGCAAGGATGTCAAGGCGCCATATACCTACCAGTTTCATCGCATTCACCCGTGTCGTCAGGTACCGGGGTCTGCGATTCACCTTGTACCTGCCCTAGCTCCATAACCGTGGGTTCCTCATTGGTCTCGTGCAAATCGGTATCTGAATATAACAATCAAGTTACCACATCAAAGAAAGATGTAAGGAGCAAGCAAGACATACTTGGCTCATGGCTACTCTTCTCCTGGCCGACTCTATCTTCCGTACGACTCATCTCAGTTGTCGAGTCTTCATTGCCCTCGGGGGAGAAGCCTTCTTCATGTACAGGTTGCACTCGTTCAGCTGATACCAGAGCTTAGGATTGAGGACTGGAAAGAAAGTACACCTTCACGCACCTGAAACATCTCGGTCGGATGGCGCTTGGCTGTCCCCATCTAGAAATGTACCACCAGACTGGGAGGAAGCGGATGGCAATGGCCCTGCTGAAAGGTTAGAAGTGGACAATGAGGCAATGTGACAAACATACGCAGGTACAGCGCTTCTTTCCGCTCTAAGGTGTTGAATTGCGCGTAGAGTTTACAATGAGCGGCAAGGGCAGTCAGCTCACTATCGTCGCACACAATCCTAATCGCGTTGGCATCTTCTGTGTACTTGGAAGATATCTGAGGGGATTTTCCCGGTAGGTATCGAGCACAAGCGTTTGGTTCTGGAATAGGTAGCGTGGATGAGAATTGCCATGGGTCCATGGGGATCGGTTGTCCATCGGGACCTCGCACAGTAACCGCCTTGCGGAGCAGGTCAAAGTTCACCTCGACGCCGACGGACTTTGGAAGAAGCGAAAGGTCCTCGGTCATCTTGCGTGCATCCGCGCGAAATATTTGATTTGCAATAGAGATGCCTTCGGCAATACCGACCCCGTCGATCGCAGAACTCATTTTGTTCGAAATAGGAATTGAATTATTGTACCTGTCTTTTGTCAATGTTAATGCACGACGTGTATGAGTTGTACTCACGTTGTACCAAGGTGCTCAGGGGTTTGGTAAAACATATCTGCGCCACCAGTTGTCGCGACCTTCTTCTCCTTGTATGTATTGACCGGTGCGATTGCAATTCGCGTCTGACCTTCTATGTAACGGCTAGGAGGGTAGGCGATGCAGCTCATGCGGGTGACGGAGGGATCGAGAGGTAGGGTTGAATCGGGGTCGGTGCACAGAGGAGGGATCCCACAATGAGGGAGGCAGCCTTGAAACGCCAATATCCCGACGTCATCTAGACGCACATACATGCGAAGACTGGGGAAGTAGAAGAGACCGGGATGATAACTAGACGGTGACTTTGCGAGGGAGGTGAACCACAAGAAACATGAGAGACACCCGTCAGCGTCGTGGCAATCTCTATGCGGACCGCCAAATCTCTCTGGAAGCGAGATGTTGGGATCTACAAAAGTTGGGAATGAGCGTTGAACAAAACTAAGAGAATGGGAACGTACCGCCCACGCGAGAAGCTGACAACACGTTCCACTGCATGGCGGGACTGTAACAATTCTCGTGGCACCCAAGGCGGAGGCAATTTGCATATTCGTGGACAGTTTGTTGGTAATGCCGAACCTTCTCAGTGACATGTTGAAAGAACGAAACCACAAGGCGCGTGGCATGCTTGGAAGTCATGAGATGGTAACTATGCGGACATGAAGGAAGATAACTCACGTGTATTGCCTTGAAACGTTCTGTCAACCGCAAAGTCTCAGCTTGTTCCTCCTCCCGCGAGCTATGGGGGGACTCTCCAGGTCGCTTGGGACGTGCCAGTTTTGCTGAAGCAGGAGGGGTCGTGATTTGAGGATGCGGTTGCACGGATATGCCGACGTTATAACATCGCCCACCCTGTCCAGCGTCGTTACATGCAATAGCCTCGAAGGGGACTCCTTTGGCTTTGCCGGACTTGATGGCAGCCTCGTCGGGAATGATTCGTTCATGCTCCTTGCCTGCCATATGCTCGCATTGGTTGCGGAAATTGTTCACCATCGTTGGATCACACAAAGACCTGAAAAGCGTATGCTGCAACTTAACAGAGCGCAGTGAAAAGATGAGGCAGCCAACATACATTCTCCCAACGTGTATTATCTCCATATCCTCGGTATCGTCCTTGCTATCATTATAACGCGCCATGACACGGTCTCCGGAGCAGAGGAGAAGCCAGTTGTTTTCTAGTCATGCCATGAACAACGAACATCAGAGAGGGGAAAGTATTCACACTTACTGGCGTTGACGGCATCATCTGGGCCGGGGGCGGGGAGCTGTGAGGACTCCTCATAGAGCTTCTGATTGTATGCCGTGTTGCGTTCAAAAATGACCAGGTAAATGTTGCCATGTTTTTTCTCGAGAGGGAGTTGGGTATGATGCTCCAGCTTGTAAACATCTCGGACATAACCTGCAAAGGAAAGAGATGCACAGGGAGAGGGGAGTTGAGATTTCCAATCGACAGTCATACTTCGGTGGAAAGGATGGCAGAGGAAGGAAGTAAGGATGGCAGAGCGTTTATTTGTAGCCACCCCAGTGAAATAACTAACTTCGCATAGGTTCAATCCTCGATTGAGCACCATGTGGCGGCCTTTGAATAATTCTCATTATCGCTGGTACCAACGCTATCTGGTGTCCGGATGAACATGGTCCAAAGGAAAGCACTCTTGCAAAATTTTCACCATCTTTACGACCAGCATAAACATAACATAACGGTTGGATATGTGCGGCAGACGCAGCAAATCGCCGCCGTTCATGGTAATGGCGTTGCGCGTGTTGAGAACATAACTATGATCAAGTTTTGGAGAGGCAAATGCCGCTGCTACGAGGTGGTTGTATCTCAGGGCCAACGGTATAGGAACGGCCATCACAAGGCAGATTCTGGGCAGCAGCCCTTTCCATCGGGACAGTAAGCTCCCACGTCAACCTCCAAACTCCATTGTTGGCACACCGACCTGCAAATTTGTTTTGCAACAAAATTGGCGAATGTTTGCGTGATAATCTCAGTCAAGTCCCGGCTGTGCCGCAAAGAATTGGCCGTTGAGCGTTGCCTTCGACGTTCAATGAGACAACTTTACCGTTCGCAAACTGGAAATAAGATCACGTCTTCTTCACGAGTCTCGAGGAAATCGACATTGCCATTGAATTGAACCATGGTAGCTGTTTGGGGCGAACATTGATGCGTCAAGGGAAAATCCTACGAAGTCGATTGACAAGAATCTAACGTACCTGTTGCAGTTTCTGCTCGTCCCACCCAGTTCTTCTTGAATACATCGACCCACAAGCCAATCCCCAACTTCAAGTTGTAGAGTTCGATGACCTATCATTCAAGGGTCGGGAAGGCCATACAAGAGACGTGAGTTCGACATTCAGATCCCAGTGAATGTAGTAGGCATACCTCCGTTCACTTCTGTGCCGGTGATCGCCTGAGATGCATCCCTCTCTTTGATTTCATCGAGTAAACCAATAAATAGATATTTTGAATCGCCTTGTCCCTTGGGATTTTCGAATGACTGAGGAGTCTATAGATTGGGTATAAGAGACCGCCGAAGTTGAGGGACGTGCAGGGAACCCCGAGTTGCAAATTTCCCTCCATGGTAATAGAAAGAGTGAGGATTTCAGAGGGGGTGTGTGTGGCCGCCTGATGTCTTGTTTATTTGGACTTGATTTGGACCAAACAAAAGCCGCACGTCAATTACCCGAGCTGTAAAGTTTCGATTCGATTATTCCTCTGTAATTTCTCCTGGTCTGTGGACCTGGTAGGTGCCGTAGTCTACGATAGCAATGGGTTAATATTATGTTCGTCTTCACAGTTTTGTTCAAAGACAGCTCTCTCTCATTGGTCTACAAATTGAACCCTGATCGAACCGAACCGGTGCGAGCCGGAGGCCCAATTTTGAACCGATCTTTTCATTACTCAAAGGTGGTTACGAGAGACTTTTCGCACCTCAACTCAACTGCGAAAAGTCGCGCGTAAGCTCGATCTCATCATCATTATCTTGATGAGATTAGATCTATCTACTCAACGCTGCATAGTTTTGCGTACCACTTGAGCACCAATCGACAAGAAAAATGCATCATTCACAAGGACAACACCAGAATACAGTTGACCACATACACCTTAAGATCAATGTAAATAAATAACTCGTACCTTGAATCGATAGACCTCCTAAGTGGCTGCAAGCTGTTGCAATTGGTGGAAAGACCGACGGGGCATAGTTCTTGCTTGAGCTTGTAGAAGTCGTTATGGGGACCTTAGCTTGGCGTAAACACCCCATACAAACCCAAGAAACACGTACTGTTAGGATAGCACCGTCTACTTAGTGAGTTTGAACATAATTTGGACGAGTAGACCGCTATGATTGGGACGGAACAGACACATACATCCTGGCAGCGGTGCAAAGTGGAGGCTCGCCCACAAGCTGGAGTTCGACGTCGTCCGAGCTCGTCCCATAAGGTGGTGAAAGAGGGGGTTAAAACACCCCGTCGAGGATGGCACGCGGCAGACGCAGTGCATCCCAGGGTAGACCTACCGAAGGAAACGGGAAATGGAGTGGAGGACGACTTCGACGTTGTCGCGAGTCCGTGACCGTTACTGTCACAGACGTTACACACTAAGGGTTAGGTCCTCGGTACCGGTTCCAGAAGTTGCCCGGGCCCGAGCTTGGAGTCCGTGACCGTTACTGTCACAGATGTTACATACTAGGGTTAGGTCCTCGGTATTGGTTCCGAGAATTTTGCCCGGGCCCGAGCTTATGACGCAATGTGATCGAACTTTGAATGAGCTGAGTCCAAAGTAACAGTATGTAACCTCAACCTCACCTTCAACCTCAACAATCCAGTAGGGATGACATCCACGCGTAAAGTCGCGTTCGATGTATGCCCTTACATGGGGAGTCCTCAAGAGGTGGTTGTTTGGAATTATGGACGAGGTGCGTGTGCTGTACCACCAGATAAGGACAATGCTGAATCTTGTACATCGCGACTTAGAGGCAACTGATGGGAACTGCACAAGGTAGAGTGAAGATGCATAGATTTGCTACCGTTTTCTTACCAGTTGCTATCAGACCAAGAACTTTGATTTTGCTACAAGCCGAAGCCTTCCAACCTGCAGTCCGTGCTTTCCCGTCCGTTGCCCAGCTGCTTCTCACTTCTCTGGACATGCTGAGTTCATAATTGTAGATTGAAGTCCCTCGTCCGCATACATACATCATCAAATCTGTTGTCCATGTGAATCCTGGATGAACGATATTATTACGAAGTCGCTCGATCACCATCTGGTGTACAGATTTTTTGGTAGGGTATCTCGAATCCAAATACCATCTATTAGGGTATCTTACGTGTGCTAGGCCAACATGTTTCTGCTGAAAATGCATCACAAATGACTCCAATCCCCCTTTGAATTCCCCTGCTTGAAGTCTACTAGCCACCGGTCTGTAAGCGGCGATAACGTACACCTCGGACTGTATATCAATGACGTACCAACGAAGTTTCACCATCAACCGAATATCGATCAGAGAAACGCAACGGCCTGCGCTACAAGAACAGCGCGTCTAACCAGTATCTCCATCCCTTCATTATACACCATTCCAGTTCATTACAGCGCAGTATCAGCAGTACGGCCGCAGGGCACTGGCGTTCCCGTACTCAACGTCAAGGCGATCACTTCAACTTACACGGCAGAGGACACTTAGGTGAGGTTTCATTAACCATCAACACCACAGTTTTGCGACATTAATTGTGCCGTACAGGATCCGCAAACTACATAGGCTGTCGCACCTCCAGTTCCATCATTACCACCGCATCTTGTTACATTGGAGAATCTGTAAGTGTGCTACGACCGCTGCCGAAATTAGCTATGCTGTACCATAGGTATCTTCATCCGACCATCCGGTCCACAATCCCTACGGTGGCTTATCCCTCTAGGCATCATATCCCCACGCAATGATGGTTATGAGCATGTTTCAGCCGGCGTAAAGTCGCTCGCCTGGAATACTGCAAATGACATCGTCGGTACTTGGGTGTATGCGTTCTGAAAAACTGTCGTTACAAGCATGTTGCAGCCGGCGTAAAGTCGCTCGCCTGGAATACTGCAAGTGATGTCGGTCGTGCTTAGGTGTATGCGTTCAGAAAGACTGTGGTTGCAAGCATGTTCCAGCCGGCGTAAAGTCGCTCGCCTGGAGCACTGCAAGTTCCGCCAAATTGTACCCGTTTTCTGCAAATGCTGTACCGTCGGTACCCGCACAACACATCTCTTGGCTGGTAGATAGAGTAGTGACTTTGCACTAATTGATTCTACGCCACACGTAGGAACTTTGGAAGCAGTTGAGATAACTGTTCATTGTTCGAATCGCTCAAGGCTTGTGGCTCTCCTTACTGCATTTGAACGCCATCTTTCCGGCATGTAAGTACTCGCGTAATCGTTCTCATAGACCAGCGTATAAAATTTATCGACAAGTTTTTTTTTCATAGATAACTCAAACCCTACTCATTATGTCAAATCCGGTGAGCACAGATCCCGTACAACGTGGTAAGCAAAATTCGTCAAGACCGACAAAACATTATTGAATATCTCATAAGGGCCTCCTCCACCTCCTCCCAAACCGCTACACGTCTTTATTGTCGACGACGATGAGGTTGTAACTTCCCCAAACATGGAATATGTCCTCCAATGGCCCGTACAATACCAAAACATGTACGACGTACACCCCTGGCATACTCGACAACCCTTATGGTATGATTCGAATCTGGCACAACTGCCATTTGTTCAATGCTATCCAAATTACACTGGAGTTCTCGGAAGGCTGCGGGTCACGCGACACACAGTCCCAATCGAGCATGTGGACGGAGGATATCGACTTGAGTGGCAATTGCAGAGTCGATGGAGATCGCTCGAAATAGGACTTCATGTTTTGGTTTACGAGTTGCATGAAGCTTCGAAGGACGGGGCCTTCATATCAACCTGGTTTCACTTCGCTCGATTCCCTGCCCTGTCTCATTTCGGATTTACTCGTATGTACCCAACCAGAGAGGCGGCACGTGCTGCAGCAATGGTCTCACGCGATGCTTTCTCTCCACTGCTGGCCTTACTCTCAATCACAATTTACTTTGTAGAACGATCGCCAGGGCTGCGAAAATATGTCACCTCACCCAATTTGCCTGCTTGGTATGATTTCTTGGTGCGCACCAGGGGCTATGACGCCAATTGGATCTCTTCCTTGCGTGCAACAGGTATCAACGACTTCACGGGGAAATATCCACGAGCAGGCGTGATGGTAGACCTGGAATATTGCAACCATGCGCGGTATGTCTTGGACTACCTGAAATTAGGCTTTCCTGTGTGGTTCTATTGTGGAAAGTACGATCTACTGAAAAGTGTCGAGCCACACAGCGACTTGGCGTCGTTTCTACCGTCGCAGGAATGTGCTGCTCAGGCAATGAATCATCCCAACCACCATATCATATCATATGTCATGCGCCGTCCAACTATTCCATCTACGATACCTACTTCGTCTGGCAAACTCGCCGAGCCTGATCGTCGTCGCAATTGCCCCCTGCCCAGCCGCCGTACCCATGATCAGTCCAATCCACAACATTCCACTTCCACGTCTCAGCAACACGCCCTGGCCCCTCAGCTTGGACCCTCTAAGAAGCATCTTCCTAATCCTTTTGATGTTGACGAAACGCCTAGTAAAGTACCTCCACCGGTGGAACTTGGCAGCCGACAAAGGCTTGGTGAGACTTGGAAGGAATTCTTTGCTAGGGTGGAGCTTGAGAATCAGCGACGGATTGCCAATGAGACGGCTGTACAGGCGGAGCGAAGACGGAAGCGATTGGAGGAGAGGCTCGCCAGAGGACCCTCTAGCTCTCAAAGAGCTGCCCGAGTGTATGTGTGGGAAAAGATAGATGGACATCGCATTCGCAAGGCCGTAGGAAAACATGATCTCAATGATGCACTGGAGAGATATGCCGAATCCCAGCGTCGGTATGATGAAGTCCATGATGAATGGGATTTATGTACGGAATTCGACCCAGATGCATGGGCCTCCTGGGATGAGGACCTAAGGGATGACATGATGCCGCCGATTCAGAGCTATGAAGAAGACTTCGAGCCAACCGTCCTGAACAAGCCTCCAAGCAGGCGTAATCGCGAGGTCCTTGCTCAAGATTTCCACGACGTTGAGACATACGAGGTAGAAGAGATCATGGCTGATCCTTGGGTGGTCAAGGAGTCTTTCGAGGAGGCAATTGTCAACCACTACGGATTCGACCTCACTGGCATCGCGCCTACATCAATGCAAAGAAATTCCGACGCAATTGGTAAATTGGTGCACCTCTATGGATATAACGCATTCTGCAACCCTTCGACTCTGTCCTCCGATTGGTTGACGGCTTTCGAAGAATTCACCAACTCACTACTGCATTGGCAGGATGTACCAGAAGGAGACCGACGCACCTGGTTTCTCGAGCAATTCCCTGCCCAACTGTGGGACATTCATCCCAGCAATCCCGACTCCGCACTCAACACGTGTGACCCTGCATTCCACATTCACAAGTTAGCATATCGTGGATCCCTCAGGTATCAGCGTTCACGCAACGTTCCCACCTCGGAGACCGACACCATGTATGTCATCGACATGGGTGATAGCAACCGAATAAAGATTGGGGTTGCACGAGCTGCTATTGCCGTGCGGTTGATGCGGACTAACTTCCCATCCACTCTACAAGAACTCACTGGGATGCTTATACACATGGGAGCAGAATTCAGAACCTTGATGCCCTTGGACATGGTTCACAATGGGAGCGTAGGGGTGGGCGATTTTAATGCGGAGTTGCGCGAGCGTCCAGACACCTTAGGCTTTCGACCGCATGGCTTCCAGGGAAATGTCAATGACTTCCGGAACTACCATCAGCGACTGAAGGAGTTCTTCAAAAATCCATACGTCGCGCATGCAGCATTGAGGAAGGGTGGCATAGTCTGGAGGATTGCGGTATGGATCTTGCAGGATACATACCACTTGGATAATCCCGGTCACACCGAGGACATCTTGTCGCATGGGGAGCTCCTACAGTACAATAATGGCGCATTTGTGGATGAGGGACTGTCCGAGGATGAATTGGACTTTATATGTGGTATGTATAAAGTCTACACCGGTAAGTAACATATTCAATTCATGAGCAAATTACAAACTGAGGACGTGCAGAACAGGGTCCAGATCAGCAGGCCGATCGATCCTGGTGGCCACGATACTCCATGTGGCAGTCATCCCCATACGGAGTGGGCTACTGGACTCCCAAGGCTGAGCGATTTTTCCAAGGCCATCTAAAGGATATCTTAGCAGGAAAGGAACCGACAAAGACCTCGAACAGATGGCATCATTACATCCACAGGTCCAGAAAGAACCTCATCCTTGTGACAGCTTTGGAAACTGCATCCCATGAGTTCCTCATGAACAAGTTTCGCAATCTTGACGAGCAACTGGGAGCGACAGATCCAGAAGCGCTGACTCGGTTGAGGAACTTGCGGCGTACTGAGGTTGTCAATCACATCCTTACTTGATGTCGTAGTCGCCCATATGCTTTCAACCATAGCCTTGTATTTTATACTGGTAGTCTTACACTTGCAGATCATGTACTTAACGTATTTTACCTGTTTTTTTGCAAATGATCAACGTTGAGCTCCAAACCACGACCATGTGCTCATTGTGATGTGTACCAAAGCGGGTGACAACACCTCTGTATGCAACCATGACCACCCTTGCAAGATTGCTAACATTTCCTCCCGAGATTCTTTTAGGCGTCTTCTTCTTCTTGTCAGGTCGAGATCTTAAAAATGTTGTGCTAGTGTGTAGCCATTTCCACAACATAGCTAAGGTCGCGCTCTTCCGTGCAGTGCGAGTGGGGACAGCACATCATGAATCAAATTCTACCACCAATCTCACACCTACCGAAATGGTCCCAGCATTCTTTGACTTTATTCAACATTCCAATCCCAAAATCCTCCCCTATATCCAATCTATCAGTCTTCGAGGTCCCATGACGATAGAGCTGCAAGAGCTGCTTGTTCTGCTCCGCAGACTTACCATGGTTCATCGACTGGACCTGAGACTGGTTAATATTCTGAATAGTGGGCACACACTGGAGCAGGAAAAACTGCAACTCAGGGTTTTGGAGTTAACCAATGTCAGAGGTCATATTCCTGCCCTCTTGCAAATTATCAAGCACGTTGATCTCCTGCAATGGAAGCAGTATCCGCTGTCACAATATGTGCAACATATACCTCCAGCAGTCCTTAATAATCCAATCCCCCCTACACTATCTGCACAGGCAGTATACACAGTTGGTCCAGGTACAACTGGACTGATGTGTAGGATATTGCTTCCTAGGCATCTGCGAGTATGCTCTTTGCAGCCAAGTACACAGTTGGAATTCATAGAATTTCTAACTAAATGTGTACATCTTGATAATCTAATTATCAAAAATCCCTCTGAGACCACAAAATGGTATACAATTCTACAATCCTGTGAGTGCTTTTAACTTTGAAACATTTTGTGTGTTCATAAGTTATACAGTATATGCACCACCCAAGATTACTTCTTTAACCACCTTCCTCATCCCCTACAAGATGGACAACTTTCTCAAAACCATTCAAATCCTGCGAACACTAAGCAAGTTTCTGATAGAAGTTACATTTGAAGTGACGATGCTACCAAAGGAAGGATTGGAATATGCAGGATGGGCAGGTATAATGAGGGATGTCTTAACAGAGCTACCAAATTTGAAAAAGGTATCAATTGGAGTGTATCCAATTGGGCCCAGTGTAGATGGGATTATAGTGGAAAGACGAATTGAAAAATTGCAGGCAGCCATAGATGGATTAAAGGATGTACAGGTTTCAGCTACTTTGTTACATCTTTTCTGACTTATCTGATCTATACGTAATTGATAAGATTGATAGAATGATAATCATTAGAGCCAAATATGAACAAATAACAATCGTACAAAGTACCAGGATTCACTTTTGCCCTGTTAGCCTTCTTCATGATGACTGTACATGATCAACTCTCCAACATGCTCAGAGAGCAGAGGATCCTCACCAGTCTTGCATATCATTGCTCAAATGCAGATCTCCATGCCCTAGCTCTCACTGCCCACTTTGTGCGAAGTATTCTTTTGCAACCTCTATTTGAAACTGTTATCATAAGAGGACTCACTGCCCAAGACTTCCAAGCAGGAAAGAATCTTTTAACAGACTTTCATCAATGCCTACATATTCCAAGAAATGCCCTCATCGCAGTCAAAACCCTCAAACTTCTTCATATTGCCATTGACAATCATATCCTGCTCACAATGATCCACGAGAGACAATTCAACGGTATACAAGATATACTTCTGGAGGATGTAATATTCTTTGGACAAAGTGGGCCAATTGGTTTACCTTATCAAAGACTATCTACCCTATACATGGATCATGTCAATGGTGAGCATTGCAATATTAGTATTAAAGCATACTAGACTTCAACTAGATCTATAGGCATTATTGGATCCTTCTTCTTTGGATTCCAACACATACATACTCTGATCTGGAAGAATGAAGGCCATCAGGACAATATAGTCCATCCCACTGTGTTCACCCCTTGGGAGATGATGAAATGCGAGGTGACCAACTTGATTCTATATCTAGGACCAGCTCCTGAGAATGTGGTGTTGCTATTTCACAAACACATCCGACTCAATGCTGTCCAAAGAGTAGAAATTGAGGAGAGTCACCTTTCTCCTCCAATGCACTATCTTCTTCCCTATGGGAATATCTTAGCAGAATGTGCTCAGGTACAAGAACTGGAAATTGATATCTGGTATCCTGGTGGACCTTTGGATGGTGAGTTTCATATTGAGGTGCAATATGAATATTAATATTTCTTTTACATTATATAGTGCTGCAACTCAGTTCTCTCACACATCTTACCATCCTCTCCATCAGCCTATATGCTGGAATCCATATCAGAGATATCCTTCAAGAGATTCTCACTCAAACTCTGGGTCGACTTAAACAAGTCACATACAATATCGTAGTATCTGCATCGGCAGACTTCTATCCCTGGATATTTCATGTGTTAGGAGTGACTAAGCAGTTCTGTCCACAACTGCAGCGGTTGACTCTGAATGTGGGATTCAATGAAAGGCCTTTAGGAGGAAGAGAAGAGGTTGAGTTTCGAGAGCGGTTTGTCCGAAGTGCTATAGAGTTGTATCAGGGAGAACAATTGGTTACATGTGATGTACAGTATACAACTCATATCATGTAACGCTTCAAAGTCTATAGCCAATAGTTCTTGCTACGAAAACTTGTGATACAAATGAGTCTTATCATATCAAATCTCATCAGGGTAAACATATACAAATAGAGAACTTGTATCACTGATTTTGATATAGATTTATCAACAGAGTTCCACATTCATCCATTCATCATGGCCGAAGCCAATCTCCTTCAGGCAATGTTTCAGCAAGAAAGGATCATGAGATTACTCTCCCACAACTGTGAGAAAGCAGATCTTCTCACCATGGCTGCTACTTCTCGAGCAATCAGAGCATCATTGCTTCCACCTCTATTCCACACTGTCTCACTTATAGGACCTCCTTTGATGAGCATTGTGGCAGGAAAACAAGCCATTCAAGACTTCATTCATGCTCTTCAAAATGGTCTCCTCTGTATCAGCATCACCACCCTCAAGCTCTTGCATATCTGTACCGACACAGCTGATCTTGTGAATCTCTTCAACAAAAGACAATTAAGAGATTTGAAGCATCTGCTGCTAGACAATATTGTCTTAGCCAATCATGTCTGGCCTACAACAGTCAATAGAAGACAGTTGATCACCGTTACTCTGATTGCAGTTAAAGGTGAGTATTTTATTCCAGTAACAACGTTAAATCTTTCTAATTTATATCAGGATCTGTGGGAGATCTTCTACAGACCTTTACTCAAGTGGAGCATCTCATATGGGATTATCACAATCCTGACTACAGTCGCCCTCTTCCCTCTCTATTTATTCCCTCCCAACAGTTGAAGCTGGTTCTGAAGACTTTGACTCTGTGGTTGGGACCAAATCCACAAGACGACATATCCACATTCCTCATCTATGTCAACCTCACCTCTATCACCTCAGTGATAATTCAAGAGATACATACTGCATCTCTGGACAACAATCCTCTTGCCCCTTATGGTGCAATTATCAAAGAATGTGTCAACTTGGAGAAGTTAGAAATGAGTATCTCGTCAACTCATACAAATACAGTTGGTATGTAGTAACTAAGTCTGATCACTATCATATACTGATAGTAAACAGAACTTAGTCTTGCACATCTATCTCATCTCACCACCCTCATCATCAATACCTCTGCTGTGGAAGGCCATGAAGATGTTTTAACAGACATCTACCATCTTTGTGGTCACCGACTGCGAGTTGCTCATATCAATGTGGTCATATCTCACACTGCAAGAGATTTCCATTGGATTTCTTTAGCTTTAAGTGCTACTTTCACGCATTGCATAATTTTGCAGCACTTGAACTTGAATATTGGATTTGATCAGGGGTCTCTGGGGTTACAGGATTTGTATATCGGAAGGGAAGTTGTGCAAAGTGTGGTTGAATCATATCGAAACATGGGGAGATTCACTATTGATTATACCTTACAATATCTCTAATTGAAATGTAAATCCATAGATACACAGAATCTCATACACAATCATGTTCAGATGGCACACATTGCTATATAAAAAAACTCATCTTTCTTATTATCACACACATCAATGTTTCACAATAAGAAGATCACAGTAATGTGATTTAAACAACCAGACAGTTATGATATATTCAGACTAAGCTTTAAAACATATTGGCAAACCTTGGATCAAAAGTCATTTCAATTACTCTATTGACAAAAGAGAAATCTAACGGTTTGCATGTCAGATGAATTCATGTACTAAAGTTCTTCACTTACTAAGCCCAGGCCGCTCCAAAAACTTATCAAAAATAACCGTATTTCTGTCTTGAACAGTGCCTCGAAGTTCCCCGGTCTGCCCAGGAATCAGACCACTGATATCCTAAAATCAAATAGAATACTCAGCATATGCAGTTATCAAGAAACATGTCAACTGTGCAGACCTGACCAGGAATGATATATATGATTTCCAAATCAGTAGTAGTAACAATGGCCACATTCTCTTTAATCTACTAGTATAGTGAGCTATTTCAGATCAATATTGAGGGAATACATTCTTTACACACCTCCTTAATGCAACAAGTAAGGATGACAGGCATCCCAATGAAGTCTGCAATGTGAGCAGCATTTACTCTGCAACTAGACATGGTGGTAGTGAGCAAGTAACAAGGTCTAATCATGATAAGAGATGCTTCATTTGATGTTATCATATCAGATCTAATCAGTGTAAACACAAACAAATACTAGATTTGCATGATTGAATAAATCAAAGAATAGTTGAACAATCAAAAGAGTCGAGCAATCATAATAATCAGTCAATATCATAGACTGATGCCATAGAATAATAGTGAGTATTATATGGAAATATGATAGAAAGAAATAAAATACTACTAAGAGAATAGATCATATTAATGCTATAAAGGTTTAATAGATATATGATAAAGCTTCTGAGTACTTTAGCTGTCTACTAACAGACCTTTGAAAGCTACACAAAGTTCCAGCGCTTAGCAGAGTCCAGCCATCAATTCAGGGTGCTTAGTGGGCGCTAAAATAAGCGACGCGCGGATTTCTACAAATTGATGTAGTTACTACATTTGGTTGTAGTCAACCCTTCAAATTTTTTGTAAAGCCTTCAAGCCAGACTACAAATAACTGTATGCAGATGACTTTCCCACGGTTTGGGCAAAACCAGTTACGGACAAAATTGCTATTTTTTTTAGGACTTAGTAGACGATTCTCTTCGTACCTCAGGAATCGTAACCTTACTAAATCCGAAGAGGTACTATCACGCTATCAAAAACTGACAAAGAAGGACCTGGCAGCCAGTACAGCTGTCGTTGATCCTAACACACGGGGTCAGAGAAATGAAAAGTTCTCGTGGATCTGGCATGTTCGGGACAAGACAAAGAGTATCCCAGCTTGGATGAGTGAATGTGGGTGTTGTTGCTTCTTCCTTGGTGATATTTCTCACGTTGATTTCATACGAAGTGGACCAAGTGAACTGGTTGCGAGCCAAGGCTAGGTGGGATCGCTGGGCGGAGGAGAAGATTCTCATGAAATCGGAGATGGAATGGACAAGGAACTTCTTCCGCCACAGTGCTGAGAAATGGGAGGAGAGAACATATCGCTCCGCACACGACAACGCTTATGGAGGTGCGACAGTGTTTGCATGGAGAGAAGTTAAGACGTGGAGATTGCTGGAGGAGCAAGCAGAGCTCGGGGTAAAGGAAACTGCCAAAGAACCAAGGACGTATTCTAGGCACCGAGTGCCAAAGAAGCGATGAGACATGATATTATCATACTTCTTTGCTTTCAGGACCGTGGCGGAACGAATGTAATGGCATCCACTAAAACTTCCGAACCGAGCAGAACACGTATGATCGCACAGCCATACTCGCATACTTCTGCTGTAGTTGGTATATATTATTGTTGCAGTTTAGGTCAGGTGGAGCCATGTAGCATGGCAAAGTTCAAATCACGGTAGGAACCTTCATGGCAGAACCTTATGCAGTCCTTAGGATCAGCAGGGGGTCCAATTTGAGTAAAAGGTGGAGGGCAAATCCATATACACCATTGCATTGTATCTCATTTGCTGTGATCTATACCTGCTTTCCAATTTTGACAGGTCTTCCCACCATGATCTACTGTCTCACGCATGTCGGGATACTTGATTTCTCACATCAGGAAAAACCTCATTTTCCTAATCTTACCAATTGTAGGTAATTTAGATATAATGAGATATAATTGGCATTTTTGTCTTGGTTTTCTCCAAT
>MU275380.1:30010-44055 GCA_022160315.1 Panus rudis PR-1116 ss-1
GAATTGATGGCATCACTGCAAAGTTGTAGGTTTGCTACAAAAGCTTCTGATCGAGCTACAATATCTGTTGTAATGGGTTACAACCATACCTACAATTGGTTGTATAGCTCAGAGGTTCCCACGGTTTAAGGAAAACTGGGTTTACGACTATCTGCACTGGAATTTCAAGACTTAGTAGACGATTCTCTTCGTACCTCAGGAATCGTAACAGATGGCGTTCACCTACCTTCCTTGGAACGGGTGGCTCGATGGCTTCGAAACATCCATTGCAACCACTTACCTCACAGACTACCTCTCGGGGAATGCCTGGTTATCCTCTGAGCACATCAATCAGATGCTCGATATTGTTCAACGTGAGGTTTTACGAGGCGGAGGCGTTCAGGTGGTGGAGATTCTGGATTGCGAGTTTGTTGAGTCGGTGAAAGCCGCCGCTAACAATTGCATGACATATGAGGGTGGAAACAAGCAGTATGCATGGTTGCGGAGGGTTGGCGAAACCTTTGCAAGTGGAAAGCGCAGCTTCTTGGGTACAGTTGTCAATGTGTTCAACTCACATTGGGTTTGCCTAGCAGTCGACTTTGCCAATACAACCATACTATATGGTGATTCATTTGGACACGAAATGGGCGACACACTCAAGGAAACCATGATGTGGTGGACATACCATCACACAAAGAAGCAATTCAGGCTGCATCCTTTGCCAATTACGCCGCAGAAGGACAGCTACAACTGCGGTGTGCTTGCGTGGAATGCACTTGCCCATCTGGTGTTGCCTGATAGGTATCACCTGCTGGAGTCCAGGGAAGTTGCCTCGGAGCGCCTGCGGATTGCCGCAAGAGTTATTGAACGACATAATGACTACGTAAGTTGGCTGCTTAGACTAACAAGAAAGTGTTGAGGACTTACAATCTCACCACAGAATAATCAATTGGATGCGAAGGTTCAGGACCAGTGCTGCGATCTCATCGACTCAGACGTGGAGATTCAGATAGTAGGACCCGGTTACGAGGTTGCCGATGGCTTGCCTGCATTGGATCCACCATTGTCTAGCCCAGTCATCTCCATACACAAATTGAATCAAGTCATCTCCGACGCCAGCCTCAACGAGGGTAGTGAGCCATTCTATGTCAATGCAGAGGGAATTGGGGACATGGCTGATGAAGACGAGCATGAGGATGACTGGGAGGACAAGTCAGTCAGCAACGACGACAGCAAGTATTCGAGTTCCTTGAAAAGCGACAGGAGCTCAGGCGGCAGTTCCACAACAAGTTCCAGCGCGTCCGATGATGATGCGGCCGACACTCCATCTCTCCCGCTTCGTAGTTCTGTCAAATCCACTTTACATAACTCACCCAATTCCCCGAAGAAGCACCTGTCCGCTACCACACATGGGAACACAGCAGCTCCTCGCACATCCATCTTGCATTACTTCTCAAAATGTACACCCGAGGAGTATGCTGCTCAGCTCGAGCGAGATGCTGAAAAGACCAAGGAGAAACGTCAGCATCAGAAGAGACAGCAGGTAGCATTTGCCAAACAAAGGGAAGAGAGGCGACGAGCCAACGCGAGAGACAGGAAGAGACGTCAACGACAGAGAGAGAAGAGTACGAAACCTGCGCGCGTGAAGCAAGCAGTGCTTCTTCAGGAGCCTGGCACGTTACAGGCTGAGCACACTCGGCCATACTGCGGGATCAAACGTAAACTGAAGGACAAGAATAAGAAACCGCAAGGGAGGAAACGCAGACGAACAGATGAGAAAGCTGTCTACGTCAATTGGATCAATCTGATCACCTTCTCAAAGATAAAACGAGCAGGAGAGCAGGCAAAGATGAGCGTGTCAGGCATTGTGAAGATACTTCATCGGGAGGACTGGGAGACCTTCGGTAAGCTGCGATGCAGCACAGTGTACGAGTGGATCGACCGAGAGACTAAGACATGGAAGCCACGAGTCCTGGAGCGTTTGTCATATGGCGGATTCAACACAAGTTATGGGAACAACGGGGGTCGATATGGAGTACTGGTACGTCGCAATTAAATCAGCCTGTGGTTATTATTGACATGCACAATAGGCAGCTTACCCTGACATCCTCGAGATGATCAAGTCTCGCATCCGACGTATTCGCGCTGCATCCTCTCCATTGACAGTCATCATTGCCAGGGGGATCATCGTCTCCATTATCAAGATACATGCACCTGAGATACTCACGAAGAGATGCTCCGATGGGTCCACATTCAAGGTCTCTGAATCATTCATGCGCGAATTCTTGAGAACAGAACTCAACATGTCCATCCGTGCAGCAACGCGAGCGGCACAGAAGCTTCCGGAGGATTGGGAAGACAAATGCGAGCAATCTGTTATGCGCAAAGGGTGGATCGTTTGGGAATATGAAATACCTGCGCAGTTACACGTTAACTCTGATCAAACTCAGATTGTCTACGCACCGGGTACCAAGCTTACATGGGCAGAGACAGGTGCCAAGCAGGTTTCATTAATTGGCGGGGACGAGAAACGAGCGTTCACGGTGATGGTCTCAGTGTCGAACAGTGGTGATCTGCTTCCTTTCCAAGTCATCTACATGGGGAAGACCACCGCGTCGATGCCAAGCAACATGGCGCCCCACTACCATGACTGCATCAATGCTGGCTTCCGCTTTGAATTCTCGGGGACAAAGACATATTGGTCCAATCAGAAAACCATGCAAGACTTTGTCAGACACATTCTGGTCCCATACTTCGAGGCGAAGAAACAGGAATTGGGCTTACCAAAGTCACAGAAAGCACTGTGGACTATTGACGTCTGGTCTGTCCACAGATCGGAAGAGTTTCGAGAGTGGATGAAGGCGTATTACCCTTGGATCATACTCGACTATGTGCCGGGTGGTTGTACCGGAGTGGCACAGCCCTGCGACGTTGGAATTCAGCAGCCGTTCAAGCATGTCGTAAAACAAGCATACCATGAATTCATTGTGCGAGAACTCACTGCACAAATGACTGCAAATCAAGGAGACGAAGACTTGGCAGCAATTCTCGACACCCGCGTTGGCGTTCTCAGAGATGCGAGCGTCTCATGGTTGTGGAATGCATGGACTGCATTGAATAGGCCCGATCTTGTCAAGAAGGTACGTGAAGTAACAGTCACCGTGCAGTTGTTGCCAACTCTAAGCTCGGTATTTGTTAGGCGTTTGAAATGTGTCGTGTACGCGAGTGGGATCTGTCTTATGCCACACTTACAGGATATGCTCTCCAAGAGCGGTTGTGGTCTCTTCGATACACGGACCCCCAGTTCTGGCTGGAACTCACGTCAAAGGCTCCAGAAGAGCTCAGCTGCCCTGCACCAGATGAGCCCATGCCTGAAGATATCATAGCAGATCCAAGATTTGAGGACGGCACAGTATCCGATGATATTGATGTCAACCTCGAAGATGTCCTAACTAGTATGCACACGGAGTCTTGTCCGTCAGGTACAGCACAACGCGAAAATGGTGGGCTCATGTCTGTCGCCACTGAAGCAGAACGAGGTGCGGACGAGGTGGTGGCAGATGCGAGAGGGGTGGTCGATAGTGGGGCAGTGCGTCAACATAAACATTGTGAGAAGCATACTAAGAAGCAGAACACGACGTTTACACTACGCGCGGCAGTGTTTGATTGAGGAAATGGCCGGTTGGTACTTGATATCTCAATACATGATTCTCCTGTATTCTGTTAGTATTAGCAGACATTCTACATTCTTTTCTGAGCCTCCCAAGTCGTTTCGAGCTGTTTTGAGCCTTTTTAGAGGCATTTTTCTTAATTCACCTGGTAAATTCGGCAGGTACCCCCTGTGACCCGTGACATGTACAAAATGGCGTTTCCGGCAAAGGGGTGCGTGACGCGTGACTGCCGAACCGTTCGAAATGCAACAGTAATGTCATCTGATGATCTCCCAGACGTAACCCAGGCAACGTGGATACTGAACGCTGCACCCGTGTTTACATATCGATACACGGCCAGCAAAGCGACATAAGGAAACCCCAGGGAAAGCGCTCGTATGGATATTATAGGGGATCCCTTTGATATCTATAACTTCTAAGTGGATGGAATGATAAGAGATCGGCGACATCTGGCAACCATAGGAATCTGCCTTAGGTTTTCTACATGTCTCCCCCTTACGTGTGGCAACATGCAGCTGGGCGCTTTAATATATCTGCACCTACGACATAACCTTAATAGGCAATACTCATAGCGACCAAATGAATCTGAAAAACAAATATTTTGCAATGCTCAGAGCAATTACAGTACATAAAAGCTGTACTATAGACTACGCAGCACAAAGCACTAATGAGGAGTGGTCCAATTTGAAGAATAAGCCGACCCATGATGCCAGTTCCCGGCCCCTGCCGTAGGATTGCTCGCAGCCTGGAAAATTGAAAATTAGCATGGCAATTTGGGAGTGCAATCACAAGAGCAAACCTGCGCAGAAAACCGGTGTCTTGTGTTGTAGCCACCAGACATGAACGACTGAGCAAAGCTTGGAAGAGGGACACGGGAGGAGTGGGAAGCAGGGGGGGGGATAATCGGGTTGACTCCGGGATGGGACATTGATAGATGGCGACGAAAAATATGGGGGAGGTAAGTGAACGTTGACGGATGGTAAAGCAGGTAAAGGGATATTGGAAGAAGGTAACGAGTGTGTAGTAGAAGGATGTAAGTCTTGAACCCAAGGCAGTGAAGAGGTAGAAGGGGAAGATGAACGCAGTGTGTCAGAAGGTGGGGTTGGATGATGCTGAGGAACCGTGCTGCAGGCGTGCTGTGGGACAATGGTTTCGCGATGGGAAGAAGATGAGGCACCTGCAGAGCGCGATGATGTTGATGATGATGGCGTGCCTGGTGAGCGAGAGTGAGAGGTCACTTGAGTGGTCTCGTACCCCGACGGGAGCCGCACCCATCCACCACGCTCACCGTCTGACGCACTTTGACAGGGACACCCCCCATTGGCTTTAGCGCCGGCTTTCTACGCCTTTCCTCACCCAAAAATGGTAACAACCTCTGAATGCCGGCCTGAATGACAGCCTCAACATGATGTGTTTCCCTCTTTTTCTTCTCGGGAAATCCCTCATTCACCCTCCTAAGCATGTCCATATGGAATTGGTAAGAAAATATGCAAGGAAAATTGAAGTGAGATGTGCAAGTGTACGGGCGCCTGTCAATGGGGGGTGTCCCTGTCAAAGTGCGCCAGACGGTGAGCGCGGTGGATGGGTGCGGCTCCCGTCGGGGTACGAGACCACACTTGAGAGGCTTGAAGTTGAGAGCTCGATGTCAACCTGGATCGCCGTTCATACTCGGTCAGTGCTGGCAGAAGTCACAGTCAGTAGGGGACAATTGAGAATAATACCAAAAACAAACTGCGATGGTCACCATCGGCCATGTTATGCGGCATAGCATGTGCTTGATTAGCAGGACCAGGACTTGGCGGAAGAACCGAGGGCGATTGTTGATGCATTGCGAGTTGGCTTGCAGGCTGGAAATAGAAGTACTTGCTGCAGATATCGCGGAAAGACCGGCAGCCGCAGAGAGGACGGTCAATGGAAGTGGGTCAATTGGAAGTTGAGCATCAGGGTCAAATTGTTGTTCTTCACGAAGACATTGATTGATATATCTGTAGATCAACTATCAGCCACAGGCAGCAAGTATATAGATAGGAATGGCTTACACTGGCCATTCTCCCTCTCGATAGTTTCTGCCCCACTGCTTGTAGCGAGACTTGAGTGTGTCACCGAAACTGTGCCAGAAGTCTACGCCTATCAGGTGCACCGGGATCTTGGGTTTCTTCTGTGTCTTCTTGCGTCTCTTCCTCTTGCGTGGTCTTTCACTCATAGCTAGCTGCTCGTACTCCTCGTCGAGATGTGAATCAGAGTTACCACCGTCATTGGCCGCATCATCGTCAACATTGAGGAGCTCAGTGTTCTCCCGACAAAACTGACGCTAAAAGGTGCTGAGTATACGGCCAAAAACCAGACAAGGAGAAAGGGTAATCACGCACCAAGAGAAGAACATATACAATCAGCTCGAATGATGGTTGCCCGGTGCGAAGAGGACCATTAACAAACTGTTGCTGCACGCAATCAATGGCTTCGGGGAGAGACTTGCACATTCCATCAGAGTAGATGGAATCACGTAGCTGTAAGTTGACCAGTTACACCAATTAGACAACTCAGATATGACGAACGTACAAATTTCCTAATGTGATTCTTACTTCTGGACAACCGTTGGGAAACGATCGTCTTCAGCTGCGCTTCGCCCGTTCTTGAGCACTCTCTGACCAGGGCAATAATTTCTGGGTGTTCATTATGAAGCACATTCTGCAAGCAACAGTGTTACCACGTGCGTTATGAAGGGAGACGAACACATACCATTATGTCGACGAGCAAAACGGAATTATCAAAGTCAACCCGGCCAGGCTGCATGATGAGCGCATGAGCGGCACGATTTATCACAGTCTATATGATAGAGTGGTGTCAGCATTCATTGCCATTCACGGGAAAACCAAACTTACCAGTTGTGGTTTTGTGAGAGTTACTGTGACCTCACTATTCTTCACTAACTTACGCAATCCATCACAGATGTCTGCAAGACGGTCAAGCCGGTCCTCCATTCTGAGAATGGAGGCCTGTAGGTATATCATGGCCTGCCATTGTGTCTCCGGATTCTGGTAGAGCTATTCATATTGCGATTGGTGAGAACTGTTAGCGCATGGGAGAACAAAACACTTACAATGCTATAGGAATGTAAGTCTCCTCGCCGAGCAGAAGAAATGTTCATCATGTTGGCGAGATGATCTGCGTAGGGAATGGTTGTGAACGTAGGGGGTTGTGCGTGCGTCAGAGGCTGCAACGGGCCGAACACCACCTGACTCTGACCAGGTTCAATGGACCCGGAACCTGGAGGTGGGGAGGAAACGGGAAATGACTGTGACAAGTCATCATCGTTATCTAAATGCCTGGGTGAAGGAGGAGACATTAAGACGTGAGGGATGAGCTTGAATGACAGGGGAATCCTAAGAGACAACTGACCTTACAACCGTATTTTATAGAAGACCAGGACTTCGAGTTGGCACCCTCATATTGGCCCGCCACTGCGACATCACTCACTGAGACAAGGACAAACAGCTGCTGTTTGACTGAGCCCAGCCCATCGTAAGCGATAGTGCTTCTAGCTTGACCGTCTTGCTGGGGTTGCATGTCTTGCTGGGGTCAGGTCACCGCCTCAAACGGCTACGACACCACGCAATGAGGAACGGCTCACCCTGAAACTAACCAAGGACTGAACTATCTTCCGACATATTTACCGAGATTCGCGCAACCGCGATTTGCTTCAGGAGTTCAGGAGACGTCTGGAGAGGCCTGCGAATCAACTCCATCAACGAAGATGAGATGCAACAGAAATGAATGAGAGACGGACACAAAATGTAGACATGGTATACAGTGAGGCAGAAAGCAAGGGAGAGCAGTATTGCAGAGAGAGAGCACACCAACGTCAGCATGCTCACTGCTCCTAGCGGCACTTACCAAATATAGGCATGTAAGAAAGAGCGAGATGTCTTGGTATGCCTGAATAAAATTCTACCTTCATTCAACACCCTCCATCCGTCCTTTCTGACACTAGATTTTCCTGAATAGTATAGCACATGAGAAGTATATTTATTAAATTAGAATGCAAAAATATGCACTGGGAGGTGCTATATAATTCAAGACATTTCGGATGACTGCCAACCACCCAAACCCTGCCACCCACCGTTCGAACGCACTTGTGCCGATGCTCCAGCCTGAGCACCATGATTCAAGTTCGTAGCAGACTCTGAGATGTTCATTCTGCCATACTATGCATGTGGTGCACTTCCGCTTTGAGTACTTGGCATTTCCGTGGTTGTAATGGTGGCACTAGGGTGGTCTTGAAAGCTTGATGAAGATGGTGTATGGTTTTGACGAAGACGGCTGGGAGCGATGGAATACGGATGTGATTGTTGAAGTGCACTAGGGTGCATAGAGGGTACCACAGTTGAATTCTCTGTATAGTGAGCCTTGCCCCGACCACTTCCTCGGGATGTGACAGATGTTACGGGATTGCCACCTCCTGTTGCGACCGCATCTGAACCCTTCTTCCGCTTCCTCTTGTCTGTCTCCTTCCTAGCTGCAGTAAGGATAATATCTCCTCTGTTTAGCTTCTCTGGGTCAGGAGCGAACTGTTGAAGCTCATGACTATTGCGCATCTGGCTCATGTTCAAGATCCACTGAGGCTCCTCTGAGTCTCTGTCAATTGGACCCTGACTTCAACCGTGATTGGTGGAGAACTGATGAACTACTGCTAATGCCTTCTGCGTAGTCTGCTCTCTCTCCTGGTAGACATCCTTGACATATTCGACAGGACATTGACGTGCAATGCAGTTATGTTGCACATTGGCGATACATCGTAATTTCTTATAGGAGTATAGTGAGATTTATTGTCAAACATATCACAAATATACTACGTACCTTGACAGACAAGAGTCTGTATCCATGTACCTGTATAGTGGGCATTCACAGGGCCTGTTGCACACGCTGCTTCGTAACGAACCCATCCTGGACTAGTACCCAATCGGCCTTGCCCATTCGCTCTGAGTGTGATCCTCGTTGCTGGAGTATCTCGATGACACGTCCCACCCTAGTGAGTGATTCTGATTCACTGTGTCTGTCAGGCAGATGAAGACCTGCCGCATTATAAATTGCCCAGTCATACAGTTTACACCACTCTCCGTTCTTCAGCAATACCTTGTTTGCACGTTGAAATTTCGGTGGCTCACTATCATGAGAGCTGTTTGGAGGTTGAGACAATTGCATGAGTCTGTGGGTTTTAGTTGCCTCCCATGAGCATGGTCCTGTGTTTGGCAATTTCGAACAAGCCCCTTGTGAAAAGATATGGGTCAGACTGAACTATATTGGATACAGGCATTGTACTGGAATCACATACCAACTTTTTCGTCTGAAAGACCATCATCAAGACCCAAACCTTCAAAGCCAAGGAGCTGTCCACGGAGCATGCTCAAGTCACGTAGACCAAACACTTCAGGCCCTGCTCGTTGCATGCGCACATAGCGAAGATCTTGCTGTGAGGTCAGCCTTATCCATGGCGATAGTATGGGTGTTCTAGTAGTACTGTCTCCGCCGTTAACAACTTGGGGAATGTGCTGATAGCTTGCGCTAGCATCTCCTTTCTTTCCTGACGGCTTTTCCCTTTTGCAGTTGAAATCTTGAATAACTTGCTCACGAAATGGAGAAAGTATGAGTCTTTGACCCCTGTCTCTGTCATATTTCTCTTCACTTGAGCTTGGCCGCCAATATCTGTTGCCATTGTAAACTGAGACTGAAGGATCTGCAGAGTCTGCCATTTCGTGCGAGGACGGCCGATCTAAATATCTTATCAGGACAAGCTACTAATATTGATTGTTGTGAGTTAGACATCACCTGCATAAATTCTGTAATCCGATTGACCATATGCTGCATTGACTCTGGTTGTCGTTTGCGCCCTTTCTTTTTACGATTGCCAGTGATGTTGATGGAACTAGCATCCGACTCATCACTATCTGCACCGCTTAGTTCAGTGAAGCTACGCTCAGAAGGATCGGACGCGTAATCATCATCTTCACTGTCCTGATTGTTGGTCATATGATCCGAGTCTTGAACCCCAATGTTGACATCGGACTCGACTGAATTTGAGACAGAACATGACCTGCAGAAGAACTTTCCTTTCAGGCCAATATGACAGGAGAACTCGCTTTGCATTGGGTTGTCTCCGAGAATAGCCAGTACTGATGGTATGAGGAGGACCCATTCGCAAAACGTAGAATCCCAAGCCCAAATTCCATGTGTTTGACATTCACTGAAGGATATTTATTGTTAGAACATCAGAATATGTTTCATACGATAGAACTTTGCAATACATACCGGAGCTGTTGTACAACACCATCAAGTATTTCGAGAGGAGAAGCGCCATTCGAAGTAGTGAGAAAGTGGATATTATATTCTTTATGAACCAAACGCCGTGGCAGGCCTGCAGCTGTGAACAGCACCGAATTGTGCTTGTTCCAACATTTCGACACATTCCCTGAGGTATCGTCACAATAGAGCCAAATTGGGAAGGCAAGAACATGAGATCCCTTTGCTTTTGCCCTCCATGGGTTTCCTTCGCTCGGATTCGAGAGTTGCCAAGGAGAAATACCACCTGTTGCATCGAGACATCCTATATACCATTACTTTGGATTACAAACACTTGCCAATGCACGGTAATTGAAAGAATGACTTACCAAAGATGCAAGTTGGACTTGGATAATTGTAGCTGTGATAAAACTGCCGAAAGAGAGGGAAAGGAAGGATAAAACTTCGCTCAGGAACCTCATGTGTGCTACGGGTGTCAACGAGCCAACCATTAGAATAAGGTATAAGGTTGTGAGCTAATGCGTAAGTGCGCCCTCGACGTATGAACCAACGGATGGGTACGCAAGCTTGACCATTCTCCAGTAGCGCAGGTTCAAACAAGTAATAGTCTTGTCCCTGAAAGCCAATCATCTGCGTCCCAAGCTGGGGGATCAATTCATGTAGCCAGCGAGACCCTTGCCAAGCTTCAGAGAGATGGGAACCTGCATCTTCCGGCAAAAAATGTAGATGAGGACGAACAAGAGGATTGGCCATCTCTTGTATTAAGGGATATGTGTTAGTCTCCGCAATATTGGGAGATGTGTGCATGAGTCGACGTGCCTGAGCAATAATTGCAGCGAGATCGTTAGTATAGTAAACATGTCCAAGTGCGCCCTCGAAGTGGACGCTATCAATACCACACAGTTTTTGCAACATGTTATCAACATTGCGCATCGTTGACTCTGACGGAATGTCCCCAAGGCCCAGTGCACGCATTGCCCAGTGGATTATGATGTTCTGCTTTTCTGAGAAGGCACAGCGAGGAATGTGTCGCAAGATATCTAGTATGCACGTCTAGCATCATTCGTACCAGTAACCAAGTTAGTCTATATGCAAGATGTCATTTGACGGTGTGCAAAACCTACCTCTTTGTTCGGCCATGGATACCACTTCGAAGGGTTATCACCTGTATGAGTCTCTGACCCTATCCCTGGTGTTTGCTCAGCCTGAACAGACTCCGAGAAAGCGATGTGTGCCGCTCCCGGTACCTCCAATGGCTCGGCGGAACCTGTCTGACCCTCATGCTCATTGGCGAAAATGTGGTTCTGGAGTGTTGAGGCAATCTGAGAGCTGAGGGTTTGAACGCGGGGTTCTGTATCCACTACCATTGCATTGCAACTCGAATCAGAGGGGCCGACAACATTGACTGAGTGAGCTGGCATGCCCAAGTTTGGAAGCTGAGATGGTGCAGAATGAGACGTTGACAAGGACTCGGCATGTGTATTAGTTCTATCAAGACTATGAACGGTAGGACTATTCTCAATGTTGCTCTGCGACGCATTCGAGGCCGAGGGACCAGGATTAGAGCCTTCACCAGAAGCATGGTCTCCTGCTGCGCGCATCTGCTCCAGCACCTCTGCCAATGGGCCACGAACATCTACAGGGCGAATTGCCTGAGCATCCTCCATCTCTCGTCACCGAAGGAGATCAAGTGCATTTTGATGCATACTCAAATCTTCATGTTGTCAGATATGCACCAGTTTCAACCAGGGTATATAATCTTTGACAGTAACTACAACCAAGAGTACATTATCTTTCTCAGTAGTATCTGAGGGCAGTTTATTACCACAATTATATAGCTATCCAGTGAGATGTACTTTACTGAGATAATCTCTGATCATCTCAGAGGTTATTGTTCCATAGATACTTATCAAAGGAGGAGGGCCAATTATCCTCTTGATTATCCATACTGAATTTAGATAATCTCTTTGTAATCTCAGGAGTATTTTCTGATTTGTAGGGGGGGGGGGGCTTCTTACCAATGATCTTTGATTATTCATATGATTATTACATGGTATATTGCATTATGCTTGAAGTTAATCTCACAAGATTCCCCAATAATCTGAAAGAATGATCCAGAAAAGATAATCTGTAATAAGTTCAATTTTATCAATAATCCAGAAGACATGATCTGTAATCAGTTGAAATTGAGATAATATCTAATCAGTTAAACTTCATTGATAATCCAGTCAAAACAATTTAGATTTGGTTGAAATTGATTAGAGATTATCATAGCATTATGCAGTGAGGAGCGATTCATTCTCTGCGCTGAAGGGCAGTGCCCCTCTTTCCCTTTACACCCACCCTTCTCATAAGCAAGAGAAGGCCAGCTCGGTTGTAACTTGGTTCAGCAAACAAATAACGCATGAGGAAAGCGCACTCTTGAAGAACATAGAGCGATCTCTGCTCCTCTGCTATGTGGTAGTCAATTTTGTCCTCAGCAGAGTGTTGGTGCAATCTTCTTGTACTATAAAAGCAGCATACATGGGTAAGCAGGAATGTAAATACTCACCTTTATTTTTCTTTAGCACGGCAGTCGCAGTCACAGTGGTGACGTGTCATGTCATTACCTGCCCCAAAGGTATAGATCCACTGCATGGCCTACTGCATTTCACTAACGCATGAAATTACAGTATTAGAAGTTGAGTGAAGTGTAATCGGTGAAGCATTGTGAGGGGCAAATACAGTCGTGGGGAAGAGGGAGTGCATCCTACCCTGCATGCAGCTGTCCGCAGCTTTGAGCGCTGGACTGGCGCTGCAGTGCTAATGCTGTGTTGGTAAGCACCTACTCCATCCGTGCAATGCCCCCCAACCAGGCGGCCGTGGGGAGGGGGGGGGGAGATGTCCTCTCTGAATCTAAGAACACTTACAATCTTCAATAACAAGCAAGAGGGCTTCATGAATATATGCGAGAAAATGTGTGGTTAATAACGGCTAAAATGATATTAAAGTACAATTGGGTTCTGCTTATCTCCCATCTCAGTATCGTCATCCAGAAATATGGGGGTTTCCCGAGAACCAAACCCACTCAGGCGAAGCCGCTTACTTGGATGGGATCCATCAGCGTCCTCCTCGTGCTTCTCTTTCTCCAATGCTTTTCGGTGAAGGGCATACTGGGATTAAAGTATGAGAGCGTGCTTAGCCTTGGAGAGGGAAGACTTACCAAGGGGTAGCCTAGGAACAACACCGGTGCTATGCTCCTCTTCACCTTGGAAAGCTGTGGCATTGTGATTACTCCTTTCCTTTTTAGAAGGATGCCCTCACCACGGTACAGCCTAAGAGAGGATGGGGGGGACACCCAAGAGTCGAAAGAAGGAGAGTACATCTCCACACCTTCCATCTCTTTACCCGCACCAGGCTGAGCTTGAATCAGCCTGACCAGATCACAATGTATGTAGCATGCATCAGAATGCTGCTCTCCTTTTATATGTAGCCGCTGGGGTAGTATTCCCTCCTATAACATGTCAGATCACATAGCACAGCCGTTACAGAAACAATTACCTTCAGATAGAAGAAAACCTTGACGAGAACCAACCGGTAATCAGAAACCTCTTGGTCTCTCGGCACTCCTAACCAGAGTCGAGGAATGTCTAGAGGACCCAACCGATGCAGATCACAGAACGGGGCTACATGGGAGACGAAGGCATCGAATCGGACTGTACCCTCAATCAGACCAGAGGAGGAAGCCGCCTCCTCTCGCTGCATCAAGACATTGGCGGCAATGCCACACCAATCACGAAACTCCTCATCATCGTGGGGAGGTGGTTCTAGCTGGCTTAGTTCCTTAAGGAACTTGGCCCGAGTACCACAGTCCATCTGAAATTGGCGAGGGAGGGGGTACCTATGCCAGTGGCAATGCTTGCCATGGACGCCTCCACACTGTTACATGCGAGGAGTAAGTTATAATATTTATGGCGATAAGATGTGAACTCACCAAGAGGTACACCTCTCCCACGCATTCTCTCATTGACACACCGTAGCTAGTAACCAGTCTGTGGTTATGCCCAAGCGAACACTTGGGCAGTTCCGGTGTCGCCGATAAAGAAAACAGCGCCTCAA
>MU275381.1:3880-46466 GCA_022160315.1 Panus rudis PR-1116 ss-1
GGGGCCATGAATATACATACAGTGGCTACTATATATGTTTGCTCAGAGATAGAGAACTAGGTAAAAGGGGGGGCGTTCCATTTTTCATGATTGCCACTGTTGCTCTTCCGCGTGGGTCACACCTCAGCCTGAAGGCCCCCTTCTCATCTCTTCCCTATAACATCGCCTAGACGGACAGGCTTCTTCGTTAACAGTCGTCCAAGTTGACAAGGGACTCCTACCAGTATGAAGCCACGTCTATCCAATCGAGGAACTCCCATTGGTCAACGCCGGCCGCGAGTTGCGCGCAGAGCATATATCTGTCAGTGCGATGAATGTTCCGAATCATCAACTTGGGATCCGTTGCAGGAACAATTCGTGAAGGGAAAGGAGGTCTCACAGACTGTATACCGGGAACATCGCTTGCTGCAGAACCATAGGAACGTTCGCAAGAGAGGGGAGACTCCTAGCAGCTCTCGACCCTCGGAGGAAGTGGGTGGGGAGGCGTCGTCGTGGAACGGCGATTGGTCAGACGAGCAGTCTGATCCCCAAGCTTCCGATAAATCAATGGACGGCGCTATCTCGAGGTTGTTGGCGGTACGAACCGAGCTGGACACCCGTCGAAAGCGATGCAATAGCTTCGAAGGGATTCTGTTCGTATCCCCTCCTGTGCCCAAAAGCGAGTCTCTCCCTCCAGACACGGAGACATCCCGCAAGTCTGGGGAGGAAACATTCATCAACAGCGGACCATATGCCCTTGTATATGACAGACTGGTTAACCAACCGATCTTAAAGCACATATTATGGCTTCAGAATACCCTCACTGAGTTGGACGGCCTTTCATCATCCAATCCAACATTCCGGCCTCTCCGGAAAGAAACTGTCCGGATGATCCAAGACGAGATGCATAGGATCGAGAACTGCAAAGCACGAGAGTGGCAGCGCCAACATGCGGAGCAGTCGAGGGCCCGGAAACTGTGGAGAGAGGGTAAAGTCGTAGTTGTGGATGCAGGTGGGTCCGTCCAAGTCTGTCTGCCTTCCAGATACCTGATAAAGCTTCGTAGCCAAATACCTCATCGGGTCCAGTGTAGCCAAGCATTCGCTTGTTCACGCGATATACCTTGTGGTTGCCATTCTCCATGTATTGGGTGGCCTTTCTATCGATGTTTGCAGATTCGCCCTGATAGGCATACACGTTGTTTTAAAATTGGCATTCGCGTTCTGTGGTGCATCGCAGAATGTTGACGAAGTCCTTGCGGACATCCCAAGTCAAGTGAAAACCCTCATTGATCGGTTGGACGTCGCTCCTCCTACCATCGGCTACATATGTTGCCCCAGATGCTTCGCTTGCTATGATCCAAAGAACTACCCGGATCGCTGTTCGGCTTTCCCTACTAAGTTGAAGGGAAAGGTATGCAATGGAAGGCTTCGCAAAGCCGTGATGCGGAAGGGGCAGATTCGAGAGACCCCTGTTCGCCAATACCTCTATCAGGACATGAAGGAGTGGATTGCAAAGATGCTTTGTCGGCCCGGCTTCGAACACTACCTAGACCGGGATGTCACAGAGAATTGGGCATCTGGCAAGATGAAGGACATCTGGGATGGTACCGTGTTGAAGGATTTCCCGGGAGCCGATGGCAAACATTTCGTCCAGGGCAAAAAGAGGAGTTCGGATGGACGTTACATCTTCGAACTCTGTATGGATGAGTTCAATCCTTTCAGCAACAAAGAAGCTGGGAAAAAAGTCTCAGTCGGCGCCATTTATATGGCTTGTCTCAACCTTCCCCCACATCTGCGCTATCTCCCCGAGAACATTTTTTTGGTAGGGGTCATCCCAGGTCCATCTCAGCCCACGAAGGACGAAATCAATTCACTACTGAAGCCGCTGGTCGACAACCTTCTCAAGTTTTGGGAACCTGGCGTATTCATCTCGCGGACATTCCAATACCCAAAGGGCCGTCTCGTCAAATGTGCTATGGTTCCTCTGGTCTGCGACCTTCCTGCGCTGAGGCAAATGTTAGGCTTCGCAAGCCATAGTTCACTAAACTTCTGTTCGTTCTGCGAGCTGCAAAGCCACGACATCAACAACTTGGACATAGACCAATGGGGTACTGGCCGGCGAACCAGGGAGCAGTATGTTGCCATTGCTACGCAATGGAGAGATGGTTCTCCATCTGAGCGCAACGAATTGTTTGACAAGTATGGCATACGATGGTCCGAGTTGTTGCGTCTTCCATATTGGGACCCCACTCGCTTCGTCGTCGTTGATTCAATGCATGCGCTCCTTCTGGGTTGCATCAAACGGCACTTGCGTGAAATCTGGGGAATGGATGCCAATCTGAAGGAGGGTACTCCTCTAGAGCGAGGTCGACGCCGGGTACAGCATGAGGCCCCAGATGAGGGCGCAATGAGCGAAGCCTGGAGAATCATGCGACATGGCACCATCAGCGATTTGCGATCCTTGCCTGTGCGCGTCCTTCACGAGCTATGCTACCAGGCAGGCGTAGACCCGAATGGGAAGAAGAAGTTGCTGATTCGGACATTGCAGGCATATGTACGTTTCTCCTTGCGTTCACCATGCCTGGTATGAAGTTTGACTCAGATACCTAGCGTGAAGATCGCAAGTGGCCAGTCGAAGAAAACAACCCAGCTACTGGTCAACGGATAGCACGAAAGCACCCAACCCTCGATCCCGCTACACCAGAAGAGAATGACAAAGCTCATCGATTCTTTGTCCGTCGCGCCAAAGGGTTATCAGCAGTCCGCAAAGCTGTACTTATTCAGTTGGTGCTTAGCTATGCGTCTCAGCTTGGTCTTCAGGCGGAGAAGGCGGAGATATCTCATATGAATAAGAAGAAGCTTGTCGATGTGTTAGATCAATACGTACGTGTTGCGCATGAACATATATATCTGCCAAAGCTAACCTTAGGGGGTTCAGCGGATCGAATTCGATACACGAAGAGTTCCCATTGCTCCCCCCGTATTCAATGAGCCTCTGGTACGACACCCAGGACCATCCTCCGTTCTCTACATCGGTGACCCTTCGACTCAACAGCGTCAGGTCAAAAATTTGCAAGTCCGAACCGTTCATACAACCACTGCTACCAGTCCGTCATTGCAGCCGTCGGATGCAACGCAGGAGTCTACTGGCTCGACTCTCGATAGCACTGCTACCGAGGCAGGTGTGACACTTGGAAAGGAGACATTGACTCAGGTATGGAAAGATGCAGATGATATGTTTCTACCCTCCTGGATCGGCCGTCTCCCAACATTGGCGGGGAGCTCTCAACACGGGAAGCTCTCTGCAGATCAGTATCGTTCGCTCTGCACAATCTACCTGGTAACCACTCTTGTCAGGCTCTGGGGCCGTTCTGAGAAACGCCGTCACCGGGAGATGCTTGAAAACTACTTATACCTGGTCACAGCAATCAATCTAGCCAATGCCCGTACTATTACTCAATCGGATATAGACCAGTATCGTTTCTACATTCATCAATACCTCCGTGGAATCCTGAAACTATACCAAACGGATATTACGCCAAACCAGCACCTTTCTCTCCACTTGGCTGACGTTTTGCAAAGATTTGGACCCGTCCACTCATGGAGATGCTTCCCGTTTGAAAGGTTCAATGGGATGTTGCAGAATATTCCAACGAATTATAAGTTTGGTGCGCATTATCTCACCCACATTTTACGCCTGAAGTAATATTTGAGCAGGAGAGCTGGAAACTACGCTTATGACGCAGTTCTGCATAGGTCAGAATCTGCGAATCAAGGCGACTTCCGGCGATATTGACGAAACACTCAAACCCATTGGAGAAGCTCTAAAGGTGGCATGGGAGCATGACGCACGGGGGACGCTCCTCAATGACATCCTGGGCTCTTCCAATGCGACCACATTCAACTACAATAATCGCACCCCTCGGCGACTATCCACCGCGCATACTCAGCTACTGCGCGAGTATTTGTACGGAACGCACAACTCCCACCGCACCGAAGCTCTACTAGCTCCAGAAGTCTGCTATCAGACTTCAATCTCTCGGGTTGGTGCTTCATACTCAACATCTAGCACGTCAACGGGAGATAGTTTCATCATCTTCCAAGATAATCATCGCATTCCTCCAAGGCGGCCTGGGCGAATTGTGTCCATCTTCGTAGAGCACAATCCGCAGAAGAAAGGGGGGGAGAGTGTGTTCTTCGTCGTGGAACCTCTCGCAGAACTAGCCGATCCCGACGTCAAGCACGATGTCTATCGCAGAGGACTCAACGCTGGGCAAGCATTCTCTGATCGTTGGGAGTCTGCGCAGGTTATCTCTGCTGATCAAGTCATCTCCCACTTTGCATACACACCAGTCAAGTTGAGAGATATTGAGCATCCGTGTGTTCATGTGCTCCCACTCATCAGAGTAAGCATATCCTTCCATTCCTATACACCAGAATACAAGCTAACGTAACTAAAGGGTTGATCATAACTTTCATCCTAGGACCCCTTTTCCATGTGTCGTGCCTGGAATAATCAATACTTTGAGTGCACTGTCAACGGAACCAGGTGTAAAGTGGCCTACCCTGAGCTTGAGCATTTGCTGCTGATCCTTCTTCAAGGGTTGCATAATTCTTTGTAACGGTGCTGCCGGACACAAATGAAGGCTTCGAGCCCTTAGTGATTACGAAGTAACGTGCTCGCTTCCAATTCGGTAGCTTCATCGAAGCCCCTTGCTGTATAGGAATCCACCGATAGGGGGGCCCGGTCTTCCCATCCTCAGAGACATATATCCAGCTTTGAACGTCTTTACCTAATATTTTATGCAGATATAAATCATATTTTTGAAGACCAGTGTCTGCCGCAATAGGGGGCGGATGTGGTATTTTGTTGGTTCCGGTGCTTTCAAACCAGTAGACGTGCTCTGCAGCCCGCATCTTGTGCTGCAGGCGAACCGACACCTTTACGTCGTTATCACCTCGCTGAACCGGATGAGCTGGATGTCGTACAAAGGACAAGTAACACACCTTTGGTGCTGCTCGCTCGTTCTCTCCTCGTGATGTGCTTGCTGCCTCTGAGCCCGTCCCGACGGCGGGATTATCTATCGGCGCGCGAATTGATCGTAAGCTCGCAAGAATCGCCGGATATCCGCGGACTACACACGCGTAGATGTGTCCTCGCTAGTAAACGGGTTCCCTGTAGGGGAAATATGCGTAGAGCCTGATGGTTGACAATCAGGGTCGCGACAAATCAAGGAGGAACAACGTACCAGTGCCAAGCCCGGTGCCCTGTTCCTCTCCATCCGCCTCCCTATTGTTGATATTCCGATATTCACAAACGAATACAATGTGAATGACGGAGTGTACTCACCATCGAGTGGTTCTACCGAGTTGAGAAGGAGGGATAGACTGTACGGAAGGCAAGTTGATGATGAGCGGTTCGCAGGACGGTCCATTGTCAAGCATCGCAGTCATTCGAAAGCGGCCGATTGTTGGTGCCATGATTGCGGCTCGAGGAATGCTCTAGAGGGCAGCTTTGGCGACAAGCTGTTGTCTTTGTACTGACCAGTGACCACCGCCGCCGCGGTAAATATCGTTGATCTCTCCGCTATCGAGCTCCATGAGGCAACAATGTAGCAAAGACTCGGAGAAAACACATGTGTACCTTTCGCCCTCCAGAAGTGATGTCTACTATCCTGTCGTCCAACACGAATGTCAGGATGCTTTCTACCCTTCAATATCGTAAACTTTGGCAAAAGGCAGGGCTGGCAGAAGAAAATGTCACCTGTATAGGCCTGAGTCCGGACGGCGAGTATCTTGCTGTCGGCGGTCACAAAGAGATTTCTCTCCTTACAACAGAAAGAGGCGACATCAAGTGCTGCTTGAGAGGCCGGGGTCAGGTCACCGGACTGCAATGGAGTCCAACGGGTACCCTTGTAGGCACCTTCGAAGACGGGGTGATCGTTGGAGTGACTCTCAGTACAGTGAGTAATTCCTATAACTTGACCTCTTCAGTGAAACACACGACCGACGCGCCTTTCCAGAATGGGCAGCTGGATCTTACTTGCGAAGAAGCACAATCTCATCAAATACACTTCAGTTCGCTCGACGGATCCGGGTCGCGTTTGGCAACCGGTTCGCTGGGTGACGTCCGCATCTGGGAGAAGGACGGCGACTGCAAGTGCTCTTCCCTTTATTTTTCTTTGTGCTTACGTTTTATGCAGGGTGGAACGAGGCGCAGCGTATCAAGACACCGTCAACCTACCTGGGTAACCACCTGCTTCCAGTCGAGGTAGTCTCACTGCACTGGCGTCGCACCTCAAGGACGAAGGAGGTAGTCCTTGTAAGCTACAAGCATCACGGTGTCCAGTGGGTCTCTCTTACGATTGCGGTGTCTCCAAGTTGTCATACTCACCCACTGTGTTCATTAGGGCGTGGGATCCAGACGCCTCATTGTTTCAAACTCCACCTATATTGAATACCTCACAGCAGATGTACGTATGCGAGGATCTTGGATTTGCGAACGCTGAAGGCTTATTTATGCTTACAATCACCGCTCTACCAGCAATCGAACTTCGCTCTCTCCCAACGGCTTGCTCTTGGTAGTTGTAATGAAGAGAAGCTTCGATCTGCACTCCTTGACCAACCGAACACCAACCATCTCCCTGAGTCATGATGGAAATCTTCCGAAAGCCGTGGAATTTGTACACAATGGCGAAGCATTATCTGGAGCGTACAGGAAAGGACAAGTCCGCTTGTGGAATAGCTCTGATGGCACCAAGCTTCAGACACTCACTCACTCAAGTACGTAACCCATTGACTTTACTCAAATAAAGTATTTTGACGGTTTGATCTTATAGGCAATACATCTGTAAAAAGTATTTCGGTAAGTTGGGGAATCACTCAGAAGACGCCATTTACACAGAATCCAGGGTTATAGTGATAAATCGGATAATTTTTGGCTTGTAACCGCATCCAGGGAGCGGATAGTGATGTGGAAGGCCGAGGAACTTCGTGAGTGGGTATTGGCAGTTTTTGTTCCCATATTAACCTATGCTGTCAGCATCCCGTTCATCGGGCGAAGTGACTTCTCTAGGACTGAATCTGTTCACCCAGGTAATTCAAGATCCAACATGTCGACATCTCCTCTGAACTAATAGGACGCGGCAGATTCTTGCAGTCCTTGGCACCCTTGTGCTTCTGGTCGCGATTCTGGCGGCAACATTTTATCTTGGTGCAATCTCGGGCCCATATAAGCTCTGAGTGCTGAGCTTCGCCCACACTCAGAGTGTTCTGCTATACTGATGTCCTGTACAGAAGATGCCGGCCTCATCATAGGGTTGCTACCAAGCATGCATCCAGCAAGATTGTTCTCACTGTCATCCCCACTTTCTAATTTACCTCAGATGTATGTTGTCGCGACCGCATTGCAGTCGTTAGCGCTGGCATGGGTGTTAGACCGACGAGAACTTTGAGAAGTACTGTACATGCAGACCATGACAGATCGTCAAAACAACAGCATAGGTGTCACAGCCCAAACATCGCGACTCCAAGAGGAGCGATACAAAGAGGTAAGCTGGTCGAGTTTTGGTTCGCGCGGTATCCGAGACATATGGACCATACATATCCGGACTGTTTAATCCGGCTATGTATGGGACAGGGACTGCTTAGGCGGGCTAACTAAGCCGCATATGTAGTCAAGCTAGACTTTCTCCAATGTGGAAATCATTGGAGATATTCTGCATTTCTTGTTCCACATCTGTACCTCAGAAAGCTTACGGAAATTTAGGATGTAAGTGATGCTGATTTTTTACCTTTCTATTTACATTTCTAGGGTGCAGAAATCATTGCGGACATTCTGACTTTCACCGGTTGGATATACCGTCGGAGGATTTCCTACGGATTATCGGAAAGTCTGTAGGGAAGAAATCGTGAAGATACGCAATGTAATACTCTGAATGTCAGTAGACGCTACTCAGAGAAGATTTTATATAGGAATGTTAGAGTTTCTTGTTCAAAATCACACGTCATCATTCTGAATGAGATACTTGGAAAGTCTCGCGCGGAAAAAGTTAGACCATCTAATACAGTTTCAACAGTACAGACGTTTAGCGGATATTCAGACACTCTCGTTAACAGTCTTACTAAGAGACATGCAAAAAATCAGCTCCTTATCCACGTGAGAGATTGTTTATCAGATTTGTAGCAAATCATAACCAAACTCGGAGGCACAGACATGTTTACAGATGGGTTGAAAATCTTCTTCAATTTCTCCGCAATTTCTCTCTTGAAGATTCCCTACCCCTCACCCTGTGATGGCTAGTTTTTGTGGAAATGCACGCAGAAGATGGACCGAGAGACTCGGATAGATTCAGCAAGGTTGTAGAACGGTCTGGTCTGTGCACCTTTGTGCGCTCATTGCAAGGCTGCGCCTTGCGAATATTGAAGAGGTAGCATACGAGAACAGTCATCACAGCGACTGACTGTCCTCGCTACTATGAAGGGAACTGCAGAACACACATTTCACCATTTCTAGCACTTGACCACCCCCGTATTGCTTTAAGTAAGGGTTGATCCTACAGTGGTTGATCTCTCCGTCACTTGAGTCCCCGTAAGTAGATCGGTTTATTGATAAGATAAGATGCAGAGATTCATCGGGCGCGGAACCTAGCGGGAGCAGGCCCAGCAGGGTCTTCTCAGTTCTGCCAGACTGCAGTAACCAGTCGCAAACACCCGCCTACTTACAGTAACCTGAGTGGATCTGATTCAGTCGGGCTGACTTTGGGCTGACTAGCAGAAATGTAGCAGCCTTGTCTCAACCTTGCGTCATACCCCTTGACTTACCTCCTGTCTGACAATCATCATTGCAGTCGAGACAACATTCGCCTATATGCCTCTGTCTCTTCTCGACGAGCGTGTCGCAGTCTGGTACCGAGGAATAATGGCCGCCATTCGCTCGGACGCTCGCATACGATCGTACAAAGTGCAGTTCTACTTCAAAGGCCCAGAAGCACGAGAATTACAACAAACTCCCACCGAGGACTTATGCGCGAGTTCAAGATGGGCGAAGAAGATAGAGATATACGTGGAAAGATTAAGTCTACCAGTCGCCTTTGATACCATATACTTCTCAGGAGGGAATGTCGTCGAGATTGCATATGATCGTCCAGGACGGCAAGGAAACGTACGCTGGTCAGACGAGCAAGACGATGAGGATGAGGATGGTATAGATACTAATATGGAAGATGAGGAGGGAAGCGAGATGTATGATGACGGAAATATTACACAGGGTGATAATGTGAGTGTTAGCAATGTCATCTATCCCCTAGGTGAACAAGCTGACATATATGTAAGGTATCCCCTGAAGTTTGGATGTCTTGGAGGTCTGTTAGAGAGAGATGGAATATCGTGACTAATATCCCTATCATGAAATTCAGAGCACTTATGAAGTACATGGGCGATGTGTGAGTGCATGGAAGTGATAGTGACCTTCACAGATAATTGACTGCTTCATCGTACAGTACACGCATCGTCTGCAGAACTGAGTATGGGGCAACGTCAACCGTCCAATGCAATTAGTACGCTGACCCGAAGATAACTTTCCAGGTACGAGCCGGCACCGAAATATGGGATGGAGATCAACCATGACACCCACGTCAATGCTTGGCTCGTTCCATCGTGGGTTCGAAATCCGGCCAAATACTATGATAACATTCGCCCAGTAGAAACTTTCGTGCGGCCTGTTGGATATCGTGTTATATTCCCTGCCGAGCAAGGATCAAACACTGAGGTGACTCCTCAGACGATAGGCATCCCGCCAGAACATGCCAAATCTATCCATTCCACTTCCGCTCCACGTTCACAGTCGGCGGGAAGCACTGGAACTCTACAGGAGAAACGTCAAGGTCGACAAGATCCAATCGCCTGCTCGGTTCCACCTCTGCGATTGCATGCGGGGCAGTGTATTCCATCCAGGGGACCCTCGACTACTCAGGGAGTGACAGATTCCCCCGCTCATTTGTCACGATCGCAGGCGGAGAAAGTTACTGGAAGTTCTCAGAAAATTAGCCTAATCGTCACCGAACATCCAGCCATTCCGCCGCAACTAGCAAAGAGAAAGCGTGAGGATGGGACAGGATATGGCAATATAGGACAAGATGCACCAACACGTCCGAACAAAGTTCGAGTTCTTGACTCACAGATTGGATCGTCTGGAACAGCCCAGACGTTCCCTGTACCTGCACCTGTACCTGCACAATACATAACTCAGGAGAGCTCGGCTACCCCTCAATGTTTAGATCCAAATACGGTTGCTGCGCTCGACCAGGACTATCGGAAGGAACTATCTAGTGGGTCTCCTTGTCTTTCAGGTCATAGCCGTCGCTCACCTCAGATAACGTCTAGATCTGCGGGCCACGCTGTACAATGTCGCAACGGGCAAGGAGTCTTTAGGAAATGCACTTGCGATAAACGCGGAGGAGCGCCGACAGCTGGAAGTGTCCAACTACTGGCTCACTACTCAGAACATCAGTTATCGAGAGGAAACGGATAGCCTCCGCGAACAGGTCCAGAGGCTGCGAAAACAGATTGGGAAGGATCGAAGTATATTCCTGAACAAGCTCAAAGCCGCGGCGATGGAGAAACTCAAGGACAAATTACGCTTCGAGAATATTTTGACCTCAGCCAATGGTGATAGACTTCACTTGGTCGACACTCTTACTCAGGCGAGAGCAGAGTTGAGGCAACAGCAGGCGAAGGCAGAACAACTTGAAAAGCTCCTTGCAATGGAGAAGCGACGGGCAGCTAGTGCGGAGAAACGTATGGGGGAAATGGAAAGCAGGCGAGCTGGCAATTCGGCTGTTGTACCTGCGATATTGGATGTCGTTTCCCGCATGGCTCAGTTGGTAGACCAAGCCTTTCCGGCTGAATAGGAACAGACTGAGACACCCATAGTCACCTCATATAAGTGAGTTACCTTATGATCAGGCTAATCCCAAGCTTGTCTGGATTTCGTATCGTCACTTGTTGCAATATATACGTATAGTCACCATTTCTTGCATGTAATATGGCTTGTCCCTGGTCCGCCGAGTCGACGTCGTCTCGGTGCATAAGCTCGTGGTCAACATTTTCATTCCAAATTCCCGCCCAGGACGGGTATTGCATCTGATGAGTGTCGTTCATTCCTTCGTGCATGCGTATCGGTGAGGTATTCCGAGATTCATCCCGGTAGCGATGTCGTCGGAGGAGTGGATGTCGCTGTATTCCCTGATTCTCTTGTCATTTGTAGTGACCCGGTATCCTATTCGAGTCAAGTATTAAACTGATCTGGATTCCACAGCCCCTCCGACGGCTAGGGCTATATGTAACCCATCACCGGATTTTTGAGTTTTGACCTGTTTTGACATATTTGATGGCTGGTGATGGTGATTCAAGCTCAAGTTGCAAACCAACATTGACACACAGCTCAGGAGACCTGGTGGGCGTCGAGTCTCAGGCTAGCCATAACCTATTTCTTTTTGATCAGTATTCTCAACGCCATTCGAGGTGACGCGTCCTCTTATGTCCCAATTGCACAGTCACCATGACCAGCAAAGCTGATGACACAATGACACGACAGCTATGTTCTGATGACAAGGTATATTGCGCCCAGACCAGGACCGAGTCGGAGGAGAGAGCAGACAAGCTGAGCCCTGACACGGCCTCACGTTTCTCATTGCATTCAATTCGGTGCTCACGCCAGTTCGTCAGGGTGGCACGCCGTGGCTATTGCGCCGTGTAGGCGATCGGGACTGTTCTTGTGCCTCGGTCCGAGTCTCTCTTGTGCTCTTCTCATCTGGCATCTTATCCGACAAACCCTCATTTCTCGGAGCCTCGGCGGCCTGCCTGCGCTGGTTGGAGTCCTTGGGACCTCAAATTCAAGCAATAAAAGCTCCGATAAGTGATTCCCGGCCTAGTGACTTCCATCATTAGGAAGTATTGCTCACCGCTTCAGATGAAATGCTTGGAGTGTCGACTTTCCAACCAACGTCGGACCTGGCCGCCGGAAATTCTCTCTCCCAGACTAAATGACAGCCCGTCGTGGTAGTAGGCTATTCTGCATACTATGCATTTTTACTTTCGCTTTTATTCTGTAGTCGACTGTGCATTGTACATACGATCTCCATATCGTTGATGCACAGTTGACTTCATTCAACCTTCGCTGTAAGTTCACTTCTGCGAATGTGTGTTTCTCCTGACTTGCACGCTCTACATAGCGCGGTTCATCAGATCCGACATCATTTACAGCGCAGTACTGAGCGGATGGCTTGTACAATTGTTCCGGTGCGCTGTACGACCTCAAGACAGATACAGGTACAGATTTCATATATCTTCATACTCAATTCGAGCGACGAGGAAATGTGTGAACTGCGCTCACATGTCATGTCGCTGCAAAAAAAAAACGGCTCCAAAATGATCGTTCCTTGCGAACTCCGTCGGTCGACTTCCAATGCCATAAGGATTTGCCCCCTGAAGATGCAAAGTCTAATTATGACATGGTATGTTACCATGTTACCATAAACACTGCACGGGAAGTTGGAATGTCAGTATTCGTCAATGGATACGATGATGTCATGTGGTGAGTTTTAACCCTACTAGGAGGTATGAGTACTGAGTCAGCATTCTCAAAATTACCCCTCCGCGGTTTTTATTTTGGCCGATTTTGCCTGTGGGAGGTTGATTCTGCAAGGCCGACCTATCTACGCAAACTCGGTCTGGGTACATTAGCGATCCTGAGTCTCGGTTGACGATACACATGGTAGCATGTCTGAATTAACGACAGCCCACCTCGACTGACGGATGCCTGTGAAAGTGTCTTCTTCAGGACGAGTCTTCGGCACGGAACGTCAAGGAGCCGTCAGCCATGGGAACACAATCCTTGGTTGACAGGGCGACCATTCAGGATGTCTACAGTGATAATTTCCACTTTCAGAAACGTTTGTCCATGTTTGGAAGTACCAATATTCGACTTCCAGTGAAGTGCTTCTTCGGCCAACTTCGTTGTCTCAACGTCTGGCGCTGTATTTTCTGAAATCCGTGGGCGACCGGATGAGCCCGAAGTAAGAAAGAAGAACGTATGTCTTTGTGCCTTCTTTCTTCTCGCTCGCTGAAAAGTACTAGCCTCTCCTTATGAATGATCAGGGAAAATGTATTTCATTATGCCAGACAGTATTTCCCCTGGGCGGCACCGTCAGAATGTAGCCGGTGTAACGGTTAACTTGAAGATGAATTTCTCGGCGCATGGCCGCTACGGTATATTTCCCGCAGATTCTGGTCGGAGCCAAGGCGGTGGCAGCTGACGGATACTCCTGTGTATGTTGCGCAACCCTGACCGCTTGTACTCCCGTTACAGATGAAACTGACATACTCCATCACCTCCATAGCCTTTCTGCCGTTCGTCTTTTTCGGTGCAGCGCCCGCCCCGTGGTCATCGGCACTGTTGCCAGGTTCCGAGTCCCTTCACAGGAATACCAGACTGGTTTATCAACAATTCAGGTTTTCTCATTTTTGTCATTTTTTAATTCTTTTGACGGACGCTGGCAAACGATTCCGGTATAAAGGCAGTAGGTGATACACCTTGAAACCCAACCTCTCTAGTCTCGACATCGCACTGCAGCATGGGGTTCTTTCGCACTTCTCTACTTTGTGCGGTATTGTTCGCCTCCACCGTATGTGTGCCCACCCTGTATCTTCACACGCTCTGATCGTGCACCATTATAGCACGTATTTGCTTCAGACTCGGATACAGGCCTCGTACCTTCCAATACGCATGAGGTGAGCCCGACATGACGTGTTGCTAGCTCGAGTTTGACCGTAATTCAAGCCCGGATACACATCATGGGATGTGGACGAACCACCACTTCCTTCTCCAAAGGTAACCGGATTGCCCAAGAACTGGGCCTATCAAGGTTGCTTCCAGTATGTTTACATAGTCATTTCGGGGCAGGGTATGACTTCTGATGAATGTGGATAGGGAGGGCCCAAATGCCGCCAGGGTATTCCCCTACGAGATTACCATGCTCAATAACGCCACCGTGGATGCATGCTTGAACCAATGCCAGAAATACGGGTACCCTGCCGCCGGCCTTGAATCGGGAACTCAGTGCTTCTGTGGTGACATATCCAACATGAACCAGACTAGCCAAGGTCCTGTGGTACCAGCGCAATGCGGTCTTGCCTGCTCCGGAGACAAAAAGCATATTTGCGGTGGCTTTCTTCGTCTTTCAGTGAGTTATGAAGCTGACGCTGTATGTCATCGGAGAACTGATAATCCCAAACACAGTACTATACCTACAATGGTACCTTAGACCTTTGGCATAAGCCGGATAACATTGGCCGCTATGAGGTCAGTCATGCCCGTTCTTTCATCTCTGCTGCTGCTAATCACTGCCTGTCCATCTCTATAGTTCTTGATCGGTGGCAAAACAGCACCACTTTTGGCGACGGTTGGTCTCAACGGCAAGGTGAACTTCCTAGAGAAATGGGGAACTGACCCCACATGGGGTGACGCGTATAAGAATAGTACGGGTGCATATGAGTTGGACTTGTCGCTTGTTGATGATTTCGATCATGCATGGCGAGAGCTCCACGTCAAGACTGATATTTTCTGTTCTGGCTCTGTCGTGTTGCCTGATAAGGCTGGCAGACAGATCAACGTGGGAGGTTGGGCTCCCTCGAGTACGTTTGGTGTTCGGCTCTATTGGCCAGACGGGAGTCCAGGTGTAAACGGCACCAATGACTGGGAGGAGAATGTCGACGAACTCTCCTTGCAGGTAAGCATTGGTTCTCTTACGCGGAGGCCTCCTTGCTGACGTTGGTCATCAGCGTGGCCGTTGGTATCCCACTGTCATGACGATGACTAACGGTTCTCTCCTCGTTGTTGGTGGCGAAGTCAGTAACAAGAGCGTTGAGGAACCAACCCTTGAAATTTTGCCAGCACCTCACGGAGGCCCTACGTTCTTGAAGATGGACTGGTTAGAACGCACAGGCCCGAACAACCTCTATCCCTTCCTTCACGTACTACCTAGCGGAAACATCTTCGCTGGTATGTCCACTTCTGCCTGCATCGTGGATTGAACTTACGTACTAATTTGTGTTGTAGGCTATCTCAATGAGGCTCGTATACTCAACCCGGTGACATTTGACACCATTAAGGCTCTTCCGAACATGCCTGGCTCCGTTGCTAGTGACAGGGCTGGTCGTACATATCCGATGGAGGGCTCCGCTGTCCTGTTGCCTCAGGTATGATCACTTTGCTACCGAATGTCGCATTTGATTGTGATAGTAACTTTCGTATCCATAGCATGCGCCCTACAAAGATCCAATTGAAGTCTTGGTCTGTGGTGGTTCCGACTACGGCATTGCACTTGACAACTGTGTCAGCATCGCCCCCGAAGCGCCAAAGGCCACCTGGGCAATTGAGCGCATGGTGAGTAGAATCCTGCTCGGAGCACCATATTTGTTTCTGACAATGTCCTTGGAAGCCATCCAAGCGTGTTATGCCCTGCATGGTTGGTACGTAGTATACCTTACATTATTGATGAGCGCGAGTGCTGATATGTGACTGCAGCTCTCCCTGACGGAACCTTCCTCATCGTGAATGGCGGGCAGCAAGGTACTGCTGGATTTGGGATGGGTGATATCCCTAATCTGCAAGCTCTTCTTTACGATCCCAGCCAGCCATTGCACCAGCGCATGTCCATCCTGAACACCACCATTGTTCCCCGCATGTACCATTCAGAAGCCACTGTGAGTTTCATTGACCACCCGCTCTGCGATGTCACTAACCCACCGTCGCATAGCTTCTTCCTGATGGTCGCGTCCTGGTCTCTGGAAGCGATCCTCTGACTAACTACACTAATGGTACCATCAAATTCCCGGAGGAGACCCGTATCGAAGTCTACATTCCTCCCTACCTCAATGAGGGCAGAACACAACCCAGCTTCAACATTTCTCAGAACGACTGGGAATACGGTGGTAGTTATCCCATTAATGTTACCTTGCACCATGGTACCACGAAAGATATGCGAGTCTCGCTGATTGCTGGTACGTTGTTTCGGTTCCGCTGTCAGCATTTGTCACGACTTATTGAATGTTATTAGCCACCTCGAGTACCCACGGTAACATCATGAACGGCCGCACCATCTTCCCCGCCTTCAAGTGCAATGGCAACGTTTGCAAGATTACTGCGCCGCCCAACGCCAAGATATCACCCCCTGGATGGCATCAGCTGTTCATTCTTGATGGGCCGACTCCGTCCGTTTCGAAATGGGTGCGTATTGGCGGAGACCCTGCCCGTCTAGGAGAATGGCCCAAGGCCCCTGGTTTCAGTTTGCCCGGTGTCTGATTTGAATCGTCTTTCGGTCGGGAGGATCGTCAAGCATGACTTTACATCGGATGCTGCTCTCTTATTTATTTCCATGACTGACTAATCCGAGTCTTCTCTCTCGTATATTCTAATGTTAATCAAGCCCGGTTAGACTTGTTGCTCGTGTATGCCGTGGCGTGGTATTTAAATACTGTTCATATTGTGAATTCCTTAGTGTAGACGATTGTTGTTTCTGGATCAATATATATTATCGTAGCGTTACAGTGATGTTTAAGCCTGGATCATAAACAGCCTGAGGTCGCTGCAGGATGTGCTGTCTGGGTCACGAGGCTCAACGAACAGGTTGCAACGAGGCAGAAGAACCGCAGTTCGAGTAGCACAACTTGAACACGCGTTGCAGCATTCAGTAAAATGACTGCGAGGCTTTCCTCCTAACTCTTATGCTCGTTATTATATCCACCACCAATTGACACAACTCAGAAGCTACATAGTGGCTCCCATTTCACGTTTGAGGAACAATGTTGTCTCTTTTGTCCTATCTGACTGAAGGTTTCGTACTATCTCTTTGAGGTTAAGGTTGAGTACCTCTCCTTACTTCGTCGAATGACGAGCACTCAAGAAGCAAGATAGCCTGGAACATCTTGATACCTATCACCCTCCTACAACCAGAGGGATGCCTACAGTGGGACCAATATACTCCCTTGATACTAGTACCCCCACGACTTCATCAACTCCTATTGCGAGGGAGAGCTCAAACCCCGTCACTCCACGACGACTAGTTTCTACACACCTGGGGCAAACCCAGCAGGGAAGCAGTTCATCAAGGAAACGGCGAACAGAGGAGACACATGAGTTGGAAAATGTCTCCCACCCGCAAGCGAAGAGAAGAGCTGTGACGCCTACTACGGAGTCCTCCCGTAGCTCGTACGAGTCCAATAGTATAAGTGGGGCCGCATCTTCAGATATTTGTGAGTCCGTAATGCAAAAATCAGTTGGCAGGCGACATGTTTGTTTAGATTACTACTTTTCAGCCCCCCGCAGTCAGAAACCGCAAATAGCTTCTCTGCTAAAGTCAATGGTACCTCCGCGTCACGAGCTTCCTCGAGATTACAGGTTGGAACAGTCCCAACTTCGAAAGCAGAATCTTGTGCTGCAAATAGCGGATTCGGAGAAGGCACGTTTGATAGAAGGCTACAAAGCGTCAGAGAGTGCTCAGAGGTCGGTTGAAGAGGGTCTCCGGCGAGAAATTGTCAAGGCACGACAACTCCTGGAGGAGACGAATGCGGAAAATCGTCGTTTGCATGAGCTTTTGGATGCTGAGAGAGAAAAAGTCGTTAAGCCGAGGGAATCATCGTTGATCTTCGTAGGGAGAACGCAGAGCCCATGATTGTCCCTGCTATCTTCGAAGCTTTCTTGAAAATCTCAAGGATAACCTCGGAAGCGGAGGCCAGAGTGCGTCGAACGGTGAACGAGCTCGAGAGCAATCATGGTCAGTATCATTTGATTGTTGTGTTTGTTGCCCTTTCTTTGGCTCACTGCTGTGTTCCCCCCCTCCCTCGGGATTTGGGTCAAGGTAGTCTAGCTTCCTGATTAGCCACGAATATCGTATTTCTGGAGGTTCCGACGAAAGAGACTGACAATATATATACAAAGCCTCAGCGCTCAGCGCTCAGCTTTCACGCGGTCGAAAATTCACAACGACGTGTACTCAGACCTGGTCAGACCTGTAAAATCGAGATTCATTTGTGGATCTCAAGAATGAGTAAGCCTGTACTTACCGACTTACCGGCGGATAAGATCATGTATGTACAAGTTAGGTGGGGCTCGGATGAGCGTCATATAGGCACGGAAACCTTGCACCCGCGCCTCCTGCAGCCTTGCCATTGATATTCAGAGTAGCATGGGTCTAGGTATGCTGTAGGCCAACATCATCGACACTCAACTTGTTTGCGTCACGGTGGTTGGTCGCAGTCAAGAGGCTATCCTTCGGACTGAAACTTACGCAGATCTACTTATCGGATCTTTTGTTCGTGAAAACCGGGAAATAAAATGCGTCCGAGCGATAAGATTGACGCCCTGAGGTCTACGTCAAGACTTTGTATGTGGGTCCGCATTTGTTCCCGACCTCTTTGCCTTTTCAGCATCCTCTCGCCAAACATCCACTTTTAACAAGCAAATTTGGTTCTTGACGGTCTCTCGCAAGGTTGGCAACGTCTGATTTTCGATGTTGGATCGTATGCGTTTTGTATAACATCGGCGACTTCCTGATTACCATTGTTCGAATGCAGGAATGAGCGAGTATGACTCTTTACCTACGGATACAACTAGCTCGCGACTGGTCTCGACACAATTATGGCATTCCCGACTTGAAGGCATCCCTCGATAGCTTGCGCATACCAATACCGGACATATTTGGGACAATTACAGAGGAAGGCGTCGTGAAAGGACACTATGACAAAGGGCGTGAAGACGACGTGAGTTTTTGTTTCCTTGTATTCTTTGTGGCGTTCAGCATTCTGATTCGTCGTGGTCTCTTACTCCTGTTTAACAGTCTTTCCACGAATCACTTGTACACTCGTTAACCCGGATAAGACGAAGGGATGATTTGTTGCACAAACACCACATGTTAGTGGGCGGTTACTTGTCTAATGTTAAAAATATGTTGCTTAGTCCTCCACAGCGATGTGGTTCTTTTGTTCGAAAAGTGAGTTGATTGGAAAAGGCGCGTAGATAATTGCTTATGTGTTTTAACCAGGAACTCCCTGGACTGCATTTTTGACTCGAGATGGGGGAACGACCCCCGTTTTAAAATGGCGCGACGTCTTCGCGGACGAATTGTCTACCAGTCCATACGAAGGGGACCATCGTCTCCTCCAAGAGGTCGAAGAGATTCCGTTTCTGTTTCTCGAGATCGCGGACGAAGATCAAGAGAGCGTTCACCTCGTGATAATTATCACCACGCTTCCCGCAGGTCTCGAAGTAGGACGAGGCGAGGACCAATAGACCGTACCCATGACAGGGAACCATCGAGATCTGCTCAATACAGGGATTCTTCTGTCCACAGAAGCGTACGCGAAGTAAGGGATACATTTGAATTCCATTTTCTTGTCGATTCGATCTGGATTTTCAGGACACCCGCCCTCCTCCTACCGAACCACGGAGCTGGAGGAACCAGGAAGCTGGTGCTTCTGCAGTTCCTATCAAGAAAGAAGAATTAGAGCACCAAGCTGAGCAACTTTTACAATCCCTTATGCAAGAAACCGGACCACTATTATTACCGGCCAATAACCCTCCTGCGAATCCACCACCTTCGCAGAGACAACACGGTAACTATGATCACCTTCCACTGAGGATACGTCTGATGGCCTCGATTAGAACTACACCGCCAGCTTGAGAATGTTCGCCACGAAATTACATCCCTCAAGGAAAAAGAACGAGTTATACTCGAGGAGCTACGCCGGTTGGACGTGAATGACACAAGATATGATCCATATGTCAAAGCAGAACCTGAGTCGCACTATGGTAGTAAGGATTCTTTGCCTGCACATGAGCTCTAGATCTGATACGAATTTAGTTACTCAATATGCCGGGGCACCCTCCCAACCCCCTTCGACGAACATCCACCCATTTACCGCTCAGCTTCAGCCTCAGCCTCAGCCACAGCCTCAGCCTCAAGTACAGCCACAGCCACAACTACAGGCCGTTTACCAGCAGACGCGGACAAGCGGATTCCAATTGACCCCAGCAATGTTGGAAGCGTATGAGAGATCCCGACTATCGCAAGCCAGCAGATTTCAGGCTCCAGTGTCGGTGCCAGCATCAGATGCAGGACCCTCAAACTCGAACCAACAATACTCACGGCCAGATTTTGATTTTACACAGAATGTCGCATACACACTAAACGGATGGTAGCTTCGATACCAGCTTCTCGACTGTGTTTTGCATGCACGAATTTTTCACGACATGACAATACGATCAGACTGTAGCCTTGTTGACTTATTGCGAATGGCAAACCTTTGAAGGTTGTGATGAAACAAAGAAGCGATGTTTCGAGGACCAAAACCTCACAACGAGCGTCGATTTGAGCTCAGCGTCGAGCCAGGTCGAGCCCTACATTAATATTGTCAACCACATTTCCGTTCTGCCGTGGCAACGACACCGCAACGTTGACACCTGGGGCCTGGGCTATTTATAGACAGGCTAATGCTATTGTCGTCCCTAGCATGCTGCGCCGGTGGGTAAGTTCCCAGCATTGCGTCGACTTAGGGTGGTAGTTCGCAATACTAGTCCGAACAACCTACTCCCGAGCGACCATCTCTCAGTTTGCGCTCCACCATTCGAATAGTTAGGTATGCCTTGGGACGTGATCAAGCTCAACGACGGTAGGTAATTACTCTACAGTGATGGTACATACAACCAGTGGTGGATACTAGGATAAACCGTCGTTCTCAGGCACGTCTATTCCCAACATCGCCTTTGGGACGTGGACTCTGGGCGGTGGTCAGCAGGCCACAGACAAAGTTGACCAAGCGATCTCTGTTGGTTTCAACCACATCGGTATGTTGCAAATCGAGGGCACGTCGATTCTCTGACGCTGACGTTCATGCGTGTCGCGGCGTTTGGAATCTCAGATACCGCGCAATCCTACAGAAATGAGAAGGAAGCAGGTGTCGCTATCAAGGAGAGTGGTTTGGATCGCAAAGATCTTTATATAACTACCAAGTATTCTGGGTTAAATGGACTCGATATTGAGACTTCCATCAACAATAGTCTTGAGAATGTACGAGCAACTTTCGCTTATTTCTATGCTTATGCTTCAATGAGCTGAACACCCTTGAAATCATGTCTTGTAGCTTGGAGTCAAGTATGTTGACCTCTACTTGATCCACCACCCAAGGCTCGCACAGCCAGATATTCCGACTACTTGGAAGCAGATGGAAAAGGTCAAAGCTGATGGGAAGGCGAAGTATGGTGGGCCCTCTCGTTTGTTTGAATCATTCCCTGAACGGTTTGTGTTCGTAGGAGTATTGGGGTCAGCAATTTTGCTGTCGAAGACTTGAAGATATTGCTTGCTTCAGCCAAAGTCAAACCCGTAGCAAACCAGGTGAGCATCAAAAGGTACGCTTCTGCGCTGGAAAGGCCCAACTGAGCAATAAATGATTCCAGATCCTCTTACATCCTTATGTCATCGCAAGACAGACCCCTTTGCTTCAGTTCTCTGCCGACAATGATATCGCAATCGAGGCTTACAGCGTCTTGACGTGAGTGCCTCTAATAGGCTGCTAGTGGCCCAAATCAAAAATATGGCTTATTATATTCTCTAGGCCGTTGACCCATCAGCCCGGGGGACCTGTTGACGCTCCTGTTAATGATATTGCCAAACGATTCGACGCCAAACCGGAACAAGTCTTATTAGCTTGGGCCAAAGCCAAGGGTGCTATCGTCGTGACGTGAGTCTCGTACCTTAAAGTATACTTGAATCATACCGGATTGTTTGACTCATCATGTTCTTCAGGTCGAGCACGAAGAAAGATCGACTGGAGGGATACCTGCACGCGGGGGATATTGGTAGGCCACGTGTCATTTCTACGGTAGACCGTTGAACTCACACAAATGTAGATCTCACCAAAGAGGATATCGAGAAGATTGACGGGGCCGGTGCTCAAGGCGAACGTCGCCTCACCGCTCGGACTGTCATAAGGCGCATTGCCGTTGCTGGGCTTATCGCTGCGGCTGTTCTCCGTATTTGCTCGTACCTGGGCATCGGACTCTAGTATGCTGAATTCGTACTCTTTCCCAAGACTGCTGACGTGTAAATGATTGTATTTTACTTTGTACAATAGCAGACGAGTCATCTCACCTCCCGTCTTCCAATACATTCTGCAGGATCTAAGCTCTTTCAAGATAACTCATCAACAGAAAAGCCAAACGATATGGAAAGGAGCCTATGTTAAGCTTGAAGCTTCCCGGCAACGCGCAAGTTGCCGTACGTATCCTTACATATCCGAGGCACATATCGCAACGTTGAAACTTGAAGCTTCTTGTCTTGCACGCGGACCGCGTAAACATTACACTTAAATTACTCGTGAATTCATCAGCATCGTAAGGAACCAAAAAATGTATGCGTTACAAGTTCGTGCTATAAGAGTAAGGAAGTTATGCATAATAGCACAGTGACCAGACGATAGCATAAGATGAGCGATGTGGAGATGCGGAGAAGTACCGAAAGAAGGGGGAAAGGGGGGCGAGAAGAGTGAAGTCGTGGTGGCGCGAGTCAATGATAATACTAACAGAAGCAGACGTAAACTGCACAGGAGGGTGGCCGACTAAGAGGGAGGTAGGGCACCACTAGGACTCATGATATCGTGCTCATAAGCCGTTCAATCTCGAGCTGCACCCGAACACGAGCGGCAGTCCCTTCCGGCTCAGTACCACCGATGAGTTTACTCGTGTCTCCATTAAGTCCGACGGTGGCGCCTTCGTAAAGTATGCCCAGAAGTTTGATCCATTGATGTCCCCAAATTTCATGCGCGAAGGGTCCGCCGACTTCTAACGCAGCTGCAGGTTACAAAGTTTTAAATCAGTATCGTTCACGCATCTGGGTGTGTTGCAGAACGGGAGAAGAAGACGTACTATGCAGCATTTCGGGGGCGACAGAAGTCAGGAGTAGCGCAGGTTCAGAAAGCATCCGAGCAAAGTACGACCAATATCGAGGGAGACGGAAGAGGGGATCAAGTGGTCTCGGGGTATTCGCGAATAAAATGTGGAAATAAACTCTCATAATCCCTCCTACCCTGATCAAATACTCGCTCTGAGGCTCTTGTTGACCATCTTGTGATAGGTACCCTAGAGCTTTCGACCGTGTAGGGCCAGTCAGAGGGGAACCGTCGACGTCCGTTGGAGGGACTACAGCAGGGACTGGCCAGCCGCCTGCACGTTGACACAGCTTGGCCCAGAAGATGTCGGCGAAGCCTTCGAGCGTCCAGAGCATATTCACTGCGACCTGTGCGAGCGGGCCAGCGCTGCGTTTCTCGGCCGTCACTTCTGTCTCTGCTTGGAGGAGGATAGCTTTGGCGAGTGAAGAGAGGAGAGCGGTGTAGACTTCTTGAGGGTGGGGTGGATTGGGTCGGACAATCTCTACGAGCTGTTGAGACTAAGCGGGTGTTAGTATCGCGTTTGACGTGAGTATTGTTATATTTACGATTGTGTTTATGGACTGTGCGTCATTCGTAAGCTGTCCGACCTTGGGCGTGATTTGCCGCCTGGCGGCACTCCAGAGCGATTTCAATGGTTTGTTGGCCTTGACGGTCTTCATGGGACCGGATTTCAACGCCTACGGGGAACTCATAAGTGCTCCAAGAGAATGCGATGGGAGCATTCCCACAAACCTTGAGCGTAGTCCTTGCCCGTTTCCAATCGTCTTCAGCAGTAGTCAGACCAAGCTTCTTCCGCTCTGATTCTTCCGCTTTCAGACGTTCTTCTCGTTGCCTCGCGGCCGCTTCCCTCTCCTTCCTCTCCTCATCTTGCCGCTGTAATTCTTTCTGTCGTTCCTCCTCTTCCTTCCTCAACCTCTCTGCCTCCTGCTTTCGCTTCTCTTCCTCAAGACGTCGCTTCAATTCTTCGTTCTTCCTCTTTCTTTCCTCTTCCTCCCTCTGCTTCCGCTCTGCCTCTAGTCTCGCATTCAGCTTGTCCTGCTCAAACTTGATCACCTTTTCGATGCGATCCCATAGTTGCCTGTCCCGCTCCTGCCATTGAGCACGTAGTTGTTGTTCCTCAGTCTGCTGGGCAAGTTTGAAAGACGCAAGTTGCGATTCTACTTCTGCCATTTGTTGATTATGAAGGGCGGCACGGCGGGAAGCTTCTTGGGTGTGTGACTGCACTTGGCTTTGGCGACGTTCGTGCGCGGAGCGCGTCTGTTCATGGCGGGCAATAACCTGCAGCGAGGTCATCATCCAAGAATCTCGGTAAATATCGTTGACGACATACCAACGCGTCCTTGCGCGTCTTGTGCTCCCACTCTTCATAGGGGTCTTTATGCCTAACCCTCAGCCGAATTGAAGCTATGGTATCTTCCATGTAATATTGCTCCTCCAATGACCGTCCCTCGCGCTTTGTCTTTCTATTTGCATTATGTTAGCATTTGGCGCAAGTTCTATGATGCCTCGGCGAAGGGATCAATCTTACGGTGGTGGCGGAGGGACTTCAGATTCGGAGGCGTAACAAAAGGAGTCGCTGGAGGATGTGGAGGAGGATGCAATTGACTCTGAGTCGGAGTCTGTAGAATCGTCGAATTCATCTTCAGATGAATCTGGGGGTACGCCGAATCGTGATTGGGTCGAGTATGTACGGCGTGGTCTGCAACACAGTTCAGTCAAGAGAAAGACATTTGAACATGAGCACATTTGTTACCGTCTGACCGGCGAAGGCGAAGTTGACCGCGGTACACCAAACCTCATTATGTTTTCTGCAAATGCGAGCGTTCGTACCCGACGCTGAGGAAAGAAGTGAGCCTGGCCCAGGAGACTCCGAGAGAGGTGAGTTCGCGGCTGGCTGGTTGTCCAAATCGAGCCACGTGCCCGAGGCGCGCACGACGCGTAAATCCGCTTAGCTAATACACACACATGATCTATGGGCGCCTATCTTTGATTGAAAGCGGCCAGGCTTGAGTCAGGATTGCGGTCAGGATCCTTTCGAAGGATACTCGCCGACTCGCCGTTGGACTCGAACGTCGACCATCTGACGGGCTCTGACGGGGTGGGCAAGTGTGGCATTAGAAAGCGTCAGTATACAACGGCCTGAAATAACCCCAATCACCGCCCGGCGATCCTGATAAGACGGATTGGCACTCACCTCTCCCTCGAGTCGTCCCCTTCGAACCGGTCTCTCACAAATATATTTTAGCCCCCTTTCCAAGGACGCCGCACGGGTTACTCAGCGCCATCGAGCACTCTCTCATCGACCACCACCTGCGTGCGTACGACTCAACAACACCATGTCCTGGAAACTCGGGTCGAAGAGTACGTCTGCCTGCTCTAGCCCTCGCTTGTGCTCTTGACATCTTGTGCGACTGCCATTGACACGGCGCGTTCCGATTCTGCAGAATCAAAAGATGCCAAGGATGGCGGCATCTCTCGTTCCAATACGCCGATACCTTCGCGTTCAGTCACCCCTCGACCGCCAGAAGCCAACGACAACTTCAAGTCGGGTATGCTCACGGTTCGCATCTTCTCTGGTGAGCATTCACTGTGGTACTAACTCTCGCAAGCTTGGTGTTCACTATGGGGGAATTGTGCACAGGCCGCGGACTCGCTTTGCCGCCTGGGGTGAGGATCCCTGACTGTGTGCAACAAGCACTCCAGTCGACCGCATCGCGCAGATCGACCAGCAACCGCGATAGCATGCAGCGCCGGCGTAACTGGTGGTTGCCATATGTCGTCCTGGAGTACGACAAGAACGAAATTCTGGTTGATGCACTGGGCGGCGACCTCGCGCAGCCGGAGTGGAATTACCGAGCCAATTTGTGCGTCTTGTTCACTTTCTGCTGATTCCATCTGTCACACAAACTGAACTGTCGTCCTCTTCGTCAGTGATGTGTCACGAACATCTACACCTGTCACTCTCTCTGCCTATCTGAGAACCAACCAAAGCGGGCAAGGGCAAGATGATATGGGCAACGATATTCTCATAGCCCGTCTCGATTTGCAACCGGTTCTTGAAGCACATGTATGCCTTCCTGCACTGCCTGTTGATATGCCGATCCCCCTTACATCTACTCACCGTAGCATTCCTCGGATGGCTGGTACCAAGCTACCGCTGGCCAAGGATCTTTCCATCTCAAAATCGACTTCAAGCCGATCCGCAATGAATCTCTTACCATCGAGCAATTTGACTTGCTCAAGGTCATTGGAAAGGGTAGCTTCGGCAAAGTAATGCAAGTGAGGAAGAAGGACACGCAGCGAATATATGCTCTGAAGACTATCCGCAAGGCGAACATTGCCTCGAGGCCGGGTGAAATTACGCACATCCTCGCGGAGCGGACTGTTCTTGCCCTGGTGAACAATCCCTTCATCGTACCATTGAAGTTCTCGTTCCAGACACCGGATAAACTATACCTCGTCATGTCCTTTGGTGAGTCCGTCTGCCTTGTCTGTCCTCGCAGGACCCCTTCTGATTCTCTCTAGTGAACGGCGGAGAGCTCTTTTACCACTTGCAGCGCGAAGGAAAATTTGATGAAAGCCGAAGTCGTTTCTACGCGGCGGAACTTCTTCTGGCATTGGAACATCTTCACAGCTTCAACGTCGTATATCGGTGAGTCTCCCCGATTATTTGTGGTCATATCGGAAACTCAATGTGGTGATTCTACTAGAGACCTGAAGCCGGAGAACATCCTGCTCGATTATACAGGACATATTGCCTTGTGTGACTTCGGACTATGCAAGTTGAACATGAGTGAAACGGAGAAGACCAACAGTTCGTTAGGCTTCATCAATTCTTCCTAGGATAGATATTGACACGCTACTACAGCTTTCTGTGGTACGCCCGAGTACATCGCGCCCGAGCTTTTGGCAAACCAGGGATACACCAAAACCGTGGACTGGTGGACATTGGGAGTCCTCCTCTACGAGATGATGGTACGTCTCAACCTCCACTTTTGTTCCATTTCAAAACGATTTCGCGAATTCTCACGCATACCCGCCGCAGACCGGTCTTCCCCCCTTCTTCGACGAAAACGTGAACGTGATGTACCAACGTATCCTCTCCGACCCTCTCCTATTCCCCGAAGACATGTCCCGTGACGCGAAGAGCGTAATGACGGGGTTGCTGCAGCGGAACCCCGATAGACGGTTGGGTGCGGGTGGTGCGGAGGAGATCAAGAGGCATCCGTTCTTCTCTAAACATATCGACTGGAACCGGTGAGTGTTACTCGTTCTCTTAGCTCCCGTTGCGTATATGGGATAGCGGCGTAACGAGGATATGGAGAGACTGATGCTGATGGTGGCGCACGACAGACTTCTCGCGAAGAAAATCCAACCTCCGTTCAAACCCAGCGTGGTATGTCTTGTTCCCTTAGACCACCGACAGATGGTCTCGCTTCTCCCCGTAGCGGGCGGCTCATGACCTTTGATTGACACCATAACATAGGAATCCGTGTTGGACGTGGCTAACTTCGACTCGGAATTCACTGCGGAGCAAGCACAGGATTCGCATGTGGATGATACGCCGTTATCGGAGACGATGCAGGATCAGTTCAGAGGGTTCACGTATAACCCTGGGAATGAGCATCTTAGTGAGAGTATCAGTTATCCGAGTGTCATGGGCTGAAAAGACTGGCATGGATTGTCGGGGCGCTGTTGCGTTTCCCTATACTGGTGATGGGTGGGCTTGATGTTCCTTCAGTCGATTTGTCCTGTCTTTTGGTCTTCTTTCGAGCTTCCTTTTTGTCAACCTTTTCTTAACCTTTTTGGTTGTCTTTTCTCGATATCCGCTAGGCCCGGAATCACGTACATACACACACTTCGTCGTTTGCAATGTGCTGCACTGTTCCAGTGAAAGTTTCTTTGGTTCTGCTTTTCGCGTTCTCTACTGTGCCTTACCTTCGTCTTCTCATCCTTTTCTCCCCTCTCCTCCTTTTCTCCTCTTGCCTCCTCTTCTCTCTCAATATACCTCCGACAGTCCTACCCCTATAGCCCTAGCATCATCTCTCGTTTTCCGCTGTCGCTTATCATGATCACGGACGCTTTGTTTTCTCAATCTCAACTAAAAGCCATATGTATCCCTTTCCTCCTCTGATCTCATGTTTCTCCCTGGTATACAGTATACAGTACAGTATTTATGCTCTTTCTTGTTTCGGTTGTGTGTGTGAAGAAATCGAGGGGGATTTGATGTTATTGATACCTTTGAATTGTACGCGGCAGGGGTACTGTGTCGTTGGCCATGTTGTCACTTTGGGGTATGTACTCTTTCGATTGAAGAACATCATGAGATCACGAAGAACTCGACAACATGCCTCAACAGTCTAATTAGATGTCCTGAGGTACGAAGGTTTCTACATCTTTTTACGTCTGCCGGTGGGAGACTAGCCTCAACATGCATATGATACAAAGGCACGTACCACTGCCTCCTTGCGCCGCGCCGAACTCGATCTCGCCAGTGGCAATCGTTCGTACCAGCTTGGACATGGTGGGTAACTTGAATTCTGAGAACTTGTAGGCTACTCCTGTACTTACTAATAGTATCGCGTTCACCCTCGCTGGAGTTGGCAGTGGGCCAGTGACCCTCGGAGAATATTGTTGGACTCGGATCAACCTCAATCGATCGACGGTCGAGCGTAGAATCCAAGTCTAGGCCTTCTTTTGTCTCAAATAACCACCACCACCACCGGACCACCACCTTGTACCTCGTTACTCGTATAATACCAACTTCTCGCAAGCGCAAGCAGAAGGAAAGATGTCTGTACCAGTTATGTACGACCTTTTGACACCACAGGATATCGACGCGGCATATGCCATTGAACGCGCAGGTACCATCGAGAGTTTCGTTCCATGTAAAGAGCTATTCACTGACACGAGTGACTGCGCAGGATATCCACCCGACGAAGCTGCCAGCTTGGAGGCGTTCCGGTTAGTACCGTACCAAAGCCCTAGTCTCGCTGAAAACGTTGTCTAATTCAAGTAAGAATAGATACCGCCAACAGAACGCCCCGGATCTTTTCCTAGGAGCCTATATACCCTCCTCAGATGGCTCCTCGCGTACGCTGATAGGCTACGTGTGCTCGACACTCTCCCCCTCCTCCACCCTTACGCACGAATCTATGTCCAAACATATTCCCGCATCTTCCTCCGTGTGTATCCACTCCGTCTGCGTGCATCCAGACTACCGTCGGAAAGGTATCGCCGTGAATCTTCTGAAAGAATATATCAGGAGATTGGAAGAGGCAAAGAGGAAAGGTACGGTGCCGTACGAACGGATATTGCTGATTGTACATGAGGAGCTGCGTGGATTGTATGAGAAGGCTGGCTTTGATTGGGTAGGACCAAGTCAGGTCGTACATGGCTCGAGGCCGTGGTTCGAGATGAGAAGGACTTTGGCTCAGGCTGATGCTTCTTCTGCATTCCCCTCCACCTCTCCCAATCAAGGCCTCCCGGCAGGCCTTTGGGACGCTCTCCAACGCGCATCCACCCGTCCCCGTCCAACAGGGAAAAAACTCGACGAGTTTCCTCAAGGCCTACAAGACGTCACGGAAGCCATCACCCGAACTTCCAGCATCACCAACAAATTCGACTTGCTGTGTCCTAGGCAGGGTTGCGGCAGTATTATTTTGAAGAATGGGGTAGCGACGTTTGTGGAGACGAAGAGTGTGTTGTTGGAGCCGGAGGGGAAGGAAAACCCTTTGCTCCCGCCTTTGCCCCCTCCGACTTCCAGCAGCCAGTGGTGGAAGGTAACGCCGAGTGCGATGGCGTTTGAGAATATCGGGTTCTCGAAGAACGTCAGGGCGCAATGTGAGTCTCTTTTTGCCTCGGGTTTTCATACGTTCAGTGTCTCATGATATGTTACAGTGCCTGAGTCTGGGAAGAACTTAAAACTTTTGTTATGTGCGGAATGCGATCTAGGTCCCTTGGGCTATTGTGAAGAAGGCGGCAGCGAGTTTTGGTTGCCCGTTAATCGGGTGATTTATCGACAATAGGGACTAGGATGGGGTTTTTCTGATTTTAGGGTTTTGCGAGGGTATGTACTGTACAATCATGTCGGGCTGTGTTGTTCCTTTACTCTGGGCGAATTGGAAGTATGGATGGTAAGGTCAGTCCCTACGCATCCCCGTATGAACTATTTAGACTGATTTGATGCAGGGTTTGGCTTTGGGTTTACCACGGATGTACAATTAGTTGGTTATCCTTGTTGAATGCGCTTTCTTTCAAACACGGACATCTGTTCAGTGTTAAGTAATTTACGAATGAGTGATTCAGGCTCGGCAGCCTTCCTGTTGCCTACGTTGAAGTCTTCACTTGGCCACCAAAATACAACGGGATGTACACAAGCGGATGCTGCTGATGTCCCTTGTCAACAACCACAAGTTGGCATTTCGTCCGCTTCGTTGAACCTACGTATATCAGTTAGGTACTAGCAGGCAGAGACAAACCGATACTCCAAGTCGATTGAACAGTGATAGTGCATGTCTATATTCAATTTTGTAAGCAAACCTGAGTGGTATCGTACAATCCATTCATACTTCTCTGTACTTACCTGTTCCCGCGATGCATCAAATGTGCATTGCAGGCCCATCCTCACCGTACAATGGATCCTTCTTCACCCAGCTCAACGCTCTTATCTTCCCCTCCACATCTTCCCCCTCCTTTCCGTAACACATATCCCACTTACTCGCACCAACAGGATAGGATCCAACCATTTCAAAACTCCCATCCTCCTCCAACGCTCTATGGGCTACACCAGCCGGGACTAAAATCGCATCACCCTTCTTCACGTCTGCCTCTAGCCTTTCAGGGTTATTCTCTCCTCCGAAACATAGCTTGGCGGAACCACTAGCGATGACGAGCAGTTCGTGTGTGGTAGAGTGGAAGTGTGTGATATGATACATGCCGTATCGCCATTGAGGGATGAATTCGCCTATGGAGGTGATGTGTTGTTCGATTTGCGAAGGGGAAGCGGTTGGTTGGAAGACGGAGTGGTAGATGAGGAGAGGCTTATTGACGATGGATGTGTTTGGAAGGAGGCGGTGGCGAGGGATGTAATGCGTTGAGATGCGGAGGGAGGAGAGCGGTGTTAAGAGGCTCGAGCTGGTCATTATGTGCTGCAGTAGTGAACGTCACTGTAAACTATCTGAGATGTGCATGCTCCCCTTGCTTTACATGTATACTTAGGGTGGTGACCGTGACGTCATGCCTCTGCATTAGGTGAGATACTTACTTTCTCTGCATGATGAACAATTACTTTAAGACTTGCTTTTACGGGCCACTGTTCTCTGTGAGCTCTAGGGTTCAGTTGGAACACGCAATGCTGCCCGAGGTTCCAATCCACTCGAGTGACACGGGGTCGAAGCGCGACGCGTATCATCACGTGCTGAGCGCAACTTGCCAAATTAAGGCAGAGATCGAGATCTCAGATCTTCAGGAATGCTTCAGGTCTTCCCGATCACGTTGTCGCTGTTTTGCCTACCAGTGCGAGTTCTGCAAGAGGGCGCATCCTCCAGCGACGCTTTACATCTGAGCAATTGAGCAGCTTGAGGCTTCCAGTCCTCATAGTTCTTGGATTTTCTTGCGTCAGTACTTCTCATATCTCGACGTTGGATCAAAGGCTGTCTGTGCACGACCGTTTTATCCATGTCTGATACCGAGACGAAAAGTGCGCTTGGAAAGCGGAAAGAGCGAGATGGGGAGCCGTCCGAGGTGAAAACACATGGGTACGACCTCGCTTCAGACAGTGCTCGCAACGTTCTCACATTCTCCATAACTTTCCTAGCTCGACCATCTTCGTCTCCAACCTCCCATACTCTGCCACATCCACCGACCTCAAAACTCTCTTTTCCGACTTGGGCCCCGTACGATCCGCATTCGTTGTCCTCGATCAGGCGACGGGCAACTCAAAGGGCGTAGGATACGTCTCGTTTTCTATCAAGGAAGACGCTCAGTTGGCGTATGATCGTGCTAATAACTCGAATGACGAACCTATCGTGTTGGATGGAAGGAAACTGAGAGTTACATGGGCGGATAGTAAGGTCTGTAAAAAATTCCCAATAGTATATCATGCACAGTACTAATCCGACGAAAATCCTATCGTAGCATCACAAAGACAAGCAACAACATGGGCCAAAGGATGTACAGAAGGAAAAAGAGGCTAAACCGAAGCAACCAAAAGCGCCGCAGCCAAGTCAATCAAGCTCAGGATCCTCAGATCCCCTTGCTATCCGCACAATAGTCATTTCAGGTCTCCCATCTTCCATAGACTCAAAAACGCTCTGGAAGAAAATCCGCAAATACGAAGGAGCGGAAAAGGTCGAATGGCCAGCAAAACTTCAGGATGGTTCTGAGGACAAGAGTACCGGTACGTCTAGTCATTCCAATGATCCTTGTGGAAGGCTTGCTGAACATCGTATCATAGCCTACGCGATATTCTCTACACCAGCAACAGCCCAAGAAGCCGTACACAAACTGCATGCACACGTCTTCAAAGGCTCCCTCCTCTCAGTCACACTCAAAAAGCGACTAGATGGACTCGCCAAAGCGGCGGCAGCCGTCAAATCAAAGAAGGCCAAAACCTCGGCCAAAAACCCGACATCATCCGAAGGGACCGACTCAAAAGCTGGCGTGAAAGGACCAATGCCTAGCCGTGCAAGTCGACTGATTGTGCGGAATCTACCGTTCGATATTACGGAACAGGATTTGCGTTCTGTGTTCTTGCCTTACGGACCGATATATTCTATTCATATACCTCTCAAAGACCCCGAAGTCAAGCAAGAAGATGGAGACGAGTCAAATCGCAAAGCTCAGGACGCCAAGCCCAGAGCTAGGGGGTACGCATTTGTTTGGATGCTGGCGAAGAAGGACGCGGAGCGTGCAATTGAAGGTGCCAATGGGACGAAGGTGTGGAGTGGGATGGCGGAGGAGATCGTCAGGGGGAAGCAGCAGAAGAAGAAGTTGAGGAGAGAGGAGGCAAAGATGAAGGAGGCCATGAGGAAGCGGAAGGAGCGGGAGGCGAAGGCGAAGGCTGATAAGAACGGTGAAGAGGAGGATGCGAGAGAGGAGGAGGAGAAGCTGGATGAGAGTGCGAGTGACGAAGAGGAGGAGGATGAAGAGGCGCAGCACTCGGGTGAACGAATCATCGCAGTTGATTGGGCTCTGAGTAAGGATAAGTGGGAGGAAGCCAAAGCCAAGATTCAAGAGCAACTCGCCGAGGCAGGCTCAGAGGAGGGAAGTGGATCCGAGTCCGAGTCCGAAGCCGGCTCCGAAAGCGACGATGGGTCCGACAGTCACATTGGTGTTCATGACGGAGAATCAGATGATGAGGGTAGTGATGATGAGGATGATGAGGATGAGGATGACATGGACGTGGATGACGACGACGAGGATCAACAACCTGGTAAACCACAACTCCCACCTCCCGAAACTGGTACAACCCTATTCGTGCGGAACGTACCCTTCGAAGCGACAGACGATGAACTCCGTACAGTGTAAGTGCCCTGTCTTGTATCTTGCTTGCTATCCGTGATTCCAATACGTCACACAAGGTTCCGAGCATTCGGTCCTCTGCGTTATGCTCGTATCACGATGGACCAAGAAACGGGCAGGTCAAGGGGAACAGGCTTCGTCTGCTTCTGGAAGAAGGAAGATGCGGACAAGGCCATCGAGCAAAGCGAGATTCTCAGGAAGGAGACGACTGGCGGGGAAGCACCCATTGTGAGTATGACCCGACGATATGCGCTCCAACTTGCCCAGAACTAGAATACTGAAATAAAGTCTGGTAGCAATCGAAGAAGAATCCATTCAAGCTCCCGTCGTTGCTTACGCCGGATCCGTCGGCACCTGTTGCTCAGAACCTTGTGCTCCATGGACGGACGATGGATGTTGTTCGTGCTGTGACGAGAGATGAGGCGACCAAGCTGAAGGAGATTGGAGAAAGGCAAAGAGAGAAAGCTGACAAGCGGAACCTCTATCTCTTGCGCGAAGGCAGTACGTATATATTCTATCATTTTTCCTCTACGGGTGTCTCACGAGCATCCCACAGTTATTCTGCCAAATACCCCTGCAGCGGAAACGATACCTCAGGCAGAGCTCGAAGCTCGGACCAACTCATTCAACGCCCGACGAAACCTACTCCGTACAAACCCATCGTTGTATGTTTCTAAGACGCGTCTCAGTGTTCGACAACTTCCACTCTTTGTCACCGAGCGCATGCTCAAACGTCTCGCCATTCACGCCATACGCTCGTTCAACGCCGAAGTCAAGGCGGGACTTCGGGCACCTCTTACTGAGGATGAACTTGCAGTGCCTGTACTTGAAGACGGGGAGGAAGCTATCCCGTCGAAGGTAGGCGGTAGTGCTGTGAAGGGCAAAGGCAAGGGTCGTAGCACAGGTGTAAAACAAGCCAAGATTGTCCGGCAACAAGACCGCGTTGACCGAGTGACGGGCAAAGGCCGTTCTCGTGGATATGGTTTCCTTGAACTGGAAACACATGCCGACGCACTTCGCGTCCTCCGCTGGGCTAACAACAATAGGGAGGTCAACAAGCTCTTTGCTTCATGGTGGAAAGAGGAGTTGGAAGATCTGATCAAGATTGAGAAGAAGAAGGAGAAGGAGGGGGTGAAGAGGGAGGAGGGGCGGTTGGAGAGGTTGAAGAGCGAATTGGAGGCTGGCCCGAACAAGAGGGAGAGGGGTACTTTAATTGTTGAGTTCTCCATCGAGAACATTCAGGTCGTCAAGAGGAGAATAACTCATCAACATGAACAAAAGACGGTAAACTTCATTGAGTTCTACCGGATGTGTTTTGTCTTATTGACCTTTTCCATCTTTTTTAGGCTTTGTCGGACAAGAAGGTGCAACGGAGACGTTCACTGACGGATGTTAAGGCAGAATCAGTCAAAAGTGAAGAGAAGGAACTTCCTCCCCGCAAGAAACGTCGTAAATCCGAATCATCAGCGGACAAGCCCAAGCCATCGAAGGGTGATGACACCGGGGAGACTCCCGAGACTTCGAAAAAGGCTGGAGCGAAGATAGGATCCATCATCGGTCGGAAGCGCAAAGAGAGGAAGGGCAAGAAGGGTGGCTCATAGTCTTCCGGGTCGTTCTTTGTACTTTTGCTGTGACTTTGGCTGCTCGATACCAAAACCTTCTTGCCTAAACTCAGGTCAGTTTCACGACAGGCTGAATCTACATGCTCATTTGCGAGGACAGAGGCCAGAATGAATAGGGACGTGGCAATCTCAGGAATCAGGGCATATATAGCGGTTCAATAGTCTGTGGCTCTGAGAGAGAAAACATTACTAGTACTCCAGATATTTCCAGCAAATCATGAAGTAGAGTTAAATCCGAGAGGGAACAGCTACATGGGTATTTGTCGGGGTGGAAAGCAAGCACAATGCCATGGGCAGATAAATGAAATTTCCAAAAAAAGGGCCAATTGGAAGGCAAGTATGGTATGAGGCGAGGACAGTCAAAAGAAGAAAAAGCTAGCTACGGTTCAGTCCACAGGATGTGTGTATGATTGTACAGAAGGGAAACTAAATGCCGATAAACAGACCATAAAAATATGCATTGTGTATGCACAATTGACTACGAGCAACGGGCACGAGGACGTTGGATGCGAAGGCGATGGCGAAGATGATACCGGCGCAGACCCGAATGTAGGAATTTGATTCGACAACCTGACACCTATTCCTCATCTTCCTCCTCTTCCTGGATCGCATTTTGTCGGAACGCGTTTCCGGGACGTCCAGGTAACTGTCTCCGTGAAGAACCTCTACCGCCCTCCGGTGCATCGTTGAAGTGAGGTTCGGGTAGAGGAGAAGTTCTTCCAGCAGGCGATCTGCCGCCGGTTTTACCTCTACTCTGCGCCATGAGGGAAGTAGACACAGGTGTCAGACTTTGTACCCCGCCTCTCTTTGTTGAAGGTCCCTGTCTGCCCACACCCATGGAACCTCGGAGAGGAGGGGATACCAATGGACCTTCGTTTGCAGGTGGTGATGTTGGGTACTTGGATGATGAACCTGATATAGACGATGGGAATTGACCCAGCCCACCAACGTAGCCGTTGACATCATCGTCTTCGTCCACCCAGTCACTCTCGTCGCCCATGCTCAACGATTGCCTTCCAGTAAACACATCCCGAATGGCACCACCATTGGTGTCCGTCGGGGGCAAGATAGCCAAAACCTCGACCGTCGGATGTGCCGTTCGACTTTGCCACCCTGGAGGCTCCAAACCCCATGATTTCTTCCAACTAGATCGGCCGATTGAGTTGAGGTACGTGCTGCTGACAGGATGAGCAAATGGAGTCTGACGTTTCTGCGCGATGAAAGTCGACCGACGAGGTGTATCGTCCAAGGAAGATCTATGCGCCTTATTCGGAGAGCTGTTCCTTCGACTCTCGCTTTCGGACAGGTCATATAACGAACCATGTCTCGATGAAGCTAACGAATGATTCGACGACGCCGAATTCGAACGAAGATGCGCAGAGCCTCGAGAATTAGAAGGCTGCATTTGCCTCACAACCCTCGTAGACGACCCCGAGCCCGCTCTCCTATGATACTTCGGAGGCAACGGCGAGTTTCTCCCTCCCCCGAAGTGCGAACCAGCCGAAGAAGCTGAAGGTGACTTCCTATGCTGTCTATGATGATAAAAGCTCTGAATACTCGACGGCCTCGAGACGAACTCCTCCATCTCCGAATTGGGGGTATGGCTCCCGAACGACCGCCGACTCGTCACGGGTGTCATCAGGTCGTTCCCGCTGCTGGGCCCGGCTCCCGCACTGTATTGCGACGAGTCTAGCATGGTCACTTGAATAGAAGCAATCGAGGACCGTTTCGAGTTGACACTACTTGACCGCCGAGAAGACATACTCGCCCTCTTGGCTCTATGCGTCGTCTTCCTCCCACCACCCGCGGTGAACTTGCTCCGACTCTGCCGTCTATTGATCGTCTGTCGTCCCCCAGGCCTCGCTGATACGGGACTCGTACCCGGATTTCGAGATGACGCCAGCTCCGCCGCGTTCGCTTCTTTCCGTTTCCCTTTGGCGTCCTCTCGGAACCACATTCTGAACGCGGACAGCAGACTGGCTCGATTCCGGTGTCCGCCCAGTTTTCCGCTATGTTCTGGGATGTTGGGTAGTGAGCCTAAGGTGTCACCGGGAGAGTTCAGAGGTGTCGGGGGTGGTGAATGTTGGTGTTGGGTGATAACCCACGGAGATCCCATGGCCGGCGCGTTATGGATCCCATCCATACTATGGGGAGGCGTAGCAGGGATCGTAGCTTTCAATGGCGGGGATTTCGCCAGCTTGCTCGACCCACCACTCCCATGCGAGGCACGGGGTTCATCGCCGCTATTCACGGCGCGCTTCTCTATACTCTTCTCTCTATCTTTCTCTTTCTCCCTTTCCTTCTCTTTTTCTTTGTCTTCCTTGTCCCTAACGGCCTCCGCAGATTTCTTCCTCACTAACCCGGCAGCTTCAAGCGCGGTCGTAGCGCGCTGCATGATACTAACGCTTCCCGCCCTGTTCTTCCTCCCTTTCGAACCTTGATGCTCGCTCTTTTCCTTGTCCTTATCCTTATCCCTAATGCTACTGCCAGGTGTAGAAGGATGCGAACGTGATGCAGGAGTCTCCCCAAGTGCACCCGTCGACTGTGAAGGCGACAACATCCCATTGGAAGGTGAAGTGGCCCGCGGAGGTGTAGAAGGTCGTTGAGTCGTCGCAACAGTCGGCGTCGGAGGGATGAACTGTAGTTCAGGTGCGGAGTGTGTAGCTGCAAGTGAGGGCGGAACGGCGGTCGAAGATGACGCCACAGAGGGTGGTTGAGCGGAACGACCTAGCGAACGATCTTTCTTCTCCTCTTTCTCTTTTTCCTTCTCAGTTCGACCTTTAATTGTCATATGTTTGGGTTCCTCGAAGACCTCAGGAGAAGCGAGAGGTTCATCCAATGGGTCTTCAAGGAGCTTTCGTTCGGCTTTACGCTTGAGCATCCACCATAATGCCCCAGTCGCATCGCACGCATCCGTCAGAACTGAATGCACAATTTGGCCAGTGTCGAAGCCCAGCGAGCTCAGGTTATTCAGTAGTTCGCGTTCAAGGGAAGTGGAGAATATGATGGGGGCGGGTGTACTCAGGAGGGAGGAGAAATCTTGCTGAGCAATTGGGCCCCGCGGTTTCTCAAAAGATGCAGACGGGGATGATGGGTCTGATAACGTAGACGAGACGGAACGGCGTTTTGTTCGGGCGGGCGTTCGGACGGGATACTGAGGGGGGCCTTTGTTGGAAACATTGGAAGAGTTTGTGGTTGCACGGGATAAGGAGGGGCGGGAGGGAGCAGACTCCTGGGCCTCAAATGAAGTTTCCTCATGCACAGTCTCAGGCTGCGGCGACCTTTCCGGATGAGGCATAGTGAGCTTCTTCAAGGTGAGCTCACTGGCCTTGTTCTTCAGTTCAGCAGCAAGCGACGAGTTGAATACATCGTTCGACAGGTGTTCGTCCGGTGTGGTGGGCGTAGAGGGGAATGGCTCTCCAGAAGCAGAATGATACGTCGAATCAGAGGCGGCCGAAGAAGCTGATGGTGGCTGCGACGATGACGCTGTTCCCGTGGGCACACGAAGGGTATCAGTATCAGTAGACAGAGGCTTCGGCGAGCTCGGAGGGATGAGACTTGTAAACCAAGGATGAGAAAGAATTTGAGCAATGGACAAGCGCTTCGTAGGGTCAACGACCAGTATCTTCTTGATCAAATCACGGACGTCTGTCACAGTATCCAGATGTGAGCGTAGCCTCTCGGTGATGTGTAACCAGAGAGCTATGACTTGCCGTTTGAAAGCCATTCTGGGTCCTCAAAGTGACCCTGGATGACCTTGTCCCGCATCACGCTGTCGTCGTCGTCGTCGAAGGGGAGTGTGCCCGTCAGTAAGGTGTATAGTATGACACCCAAAGACCAAATGTCCACCTCTGCACAGGGAGGATATGGGATTAACTGGTATGAAGAGAATACACGAATAAACGCACCGGGACCTGTGTATTTCTTGGCGAGAAGCATCTCTGGGGAAGCGTACCCCGTGGTGCCACAAAAGGTCTCGAGTAAGCTGCCCCTCTCGAATTCGCGCGTGAAGCCGAAGTCGCCTAGTTTCACGCGACATCGTTCATCGAGCAAGACGTTTTCCAACTTGAGGTCACGGTGGACAATACCCTTTCCGTGCACATACGCCACAGCCAGGCACAGTTGGCCGAAGAGGACCCTTACTTCTTCCTCACCTAGTCGACCCTTCTCTGCCAGATAGTCGAAGAGTTCGCCGCCAGAACAGAGCTCGGTTACGAGCCAGATGTTGTTCTCGGTAGCTATGACTTCATAGAGCTGCGTGACATGGGGGTGGTGCAACTGCCGGTGGTGGTGAATCTCCCTGGTCAACGCGGCGGACATCTCCTTCGGGATTTGCTTTATAGCGACTCTCGTCCCTGTCAGACGATGTACGCCCATGCGTACCTTCCCGTATGCGCCTGGCGGGGGACATCAAGGCTGGTCAATATATGCGGCTCGACGAGATAAGCCGTGCACTCACCTTCCCCGATCACCTTCCCGAGAGTATAGTTTCCTACGACACGAATCTTGTGCGACGAAAGCTCCTTGCCGAGCTCATTGTATGCGGTCGCGAGCTGTGCTTTATGGTTCTGGAACTGGGAGACGGAACCGGTATGTCTATGTCCTTGGGCGGCCATGGTAGCATTGAAGAAAGGAACGACGGTGGTCAGAAAGAGGGCGCAATCCTGGTATGTGCTGAAAACAAATATACAGAGGTTAGAAATGGTATGTTTCAGTGCGGCATTCAAATGTTCGGTATACAGTGACTCTCCAAAGCACAGATGGATGGTAGATGGCCCGTCACGTCACGCAGTGCGCCATCAGAATTCCCTTTCTAGGCAGGCAGCGTCACGGGGCTCCTGTCACAGGTTGGCGGTTGCCGCCGTGCTTGCTGTGTGCGCAGGCACCTCCGCTTGCTCACACTCCACGACCAACCCTCAGTCCTCCCTCTCCGCACTTTGTTCTCCTCTTCTCCTTTTGCTACGGTGAGCACCGTCTGGAACGACACGCTTTGTAGGCACCTACTCAACACATCCCCCAACTTGCCCAGACCCCCGATTACACGTCTTGATCATGTTCGTCACATTTGCTACGTCCTGGTTGAACATACCGCTTACGGTTGCCTTAACCGTCGTGCTTTCCTTCACACAGGTCTGAACCATACGATCCCTACCTCCCCCGTGGCGGCTCTTCGTCAGGTGGCCCTCCCGCCGCCGGCAACTCCAAAACCGCCGCCATTCAGGCGCAGATTGACGACACCGTGGGCATCATGAGAGAGAACATCACAAAGGTCGCAGAGCGAGGAGAGAGGCTGGACCAACTCCAAGACAAGACCGGTAGGTATATATGTTCTTTGAGCTGGCCTCTAATATTCCCCGCTCTCCTGTCCGAAACCTCCGTTATGCTGTGCGCTAATATCACTGTCCAGACAACCTGGCGGTTTCTGCTCAGGGTTTCCGTCGCGGTGCCAATCGGGTACGAAAGGTGTGTATATCGGTCTCTGTATGTTATCGACACGCTCACTCACGCATCACGTCATTACCAGAATATGTGGTATGTCTCCTGAGCTTATATTCCTATGCTTGCATTTCATGACACATTTCCCTTGCGTTCGTTGACAGGTGGAAGGACATGAAGGTTAATATTCCATCGCATCGTGCTATTCGGTGGACTGATCGCTGTGATTTAGATGCGACTAATCATCGGTGTAGCCATTGCTATCATTATTGTCATCATTGTAGTGTCCATCGTCAAGGCTACTCACCACTGAAAGGTTTCGCTATATATTTATCTTATCCTCCCATCCGCTTTCCTCCAGCCAACCTACCCCCATTAGCCTTCCCCCCATGGTTGACAATGATTCCTACCCGACTTGCCCCGCCTTCGATATGAGCTCTTTCTTCCTGTGTTGTGTATCTACGACCTCGTCTGATTCCCTGTAATGTTTCCTTTTTACTCCCTCTCGGATGCGCGTTCTCGTGGATATGTTTAGGCTACAAGATGGACGATCTTCGTTTTCATTCCACTATGATATAGCCTTTCTCTTCAGCTTCGCCACGGAATGCGGGATTTGAAAGCAAACGAACGCATAACGCGCGTGATTTCTTGAGGGTTGCTCTGACGTAGTGGATCTTACGATCTGCCAGTGCACGTCCGTTGTATCGACCTCTCGACTCTCGAGGAACTTGCCAAACCGTCAATTCCCTGTAGCGACACTGCTAGGACGTGACACAAAGCTAGCGTTGAGGTGAGAGGTGGGCGGGGTTGCCGGGTGCACGACCTCGACTACTATAGTCTGAACTGCCTCAACGCGCTGGGACACTTGGTCGAATTGCATGCTGTCCATTTGTCATGACGCGATGACACCAGTATCGTCGCGGTCATCCTCTCGCGCAGCAGAGAACGCATACGCTTTACGTGAGATACGGTGAGTCTTATCTCATGCCAATGAAATCACAAACAACTTAAGGTGAACCAAATGAAAGACGTCGTCAAATCGAACAAAGTCGCAACTCGAATGCTTGGAAACCTAGTATTCTGGGAGGGTATATCATCATTGTGGCCTCCGTCCTCTTCTTTGTAGTTGGGATATATGCGACGCTTTTGAGTGCGTTTTGGAATAATACCGGGATTTGGGTAGGTTCATCCCCTTCTTCGTATCCCCTGTTCTGCGGTTCTTATCGCGTTGAGTAATGTCGGGACTTCTGACATGCGTATCTTACACAGATTTTGGACGTCCTAGCGAGGGACACACATTACAAGTATCTTGCCCTGTTGCTTATTCCCACTGGAGCGTATTTCGTGATAGCTAATTGGGTTGGTTGGCAATATTATCGGAATTCTTGAATTTCAATGCAGCTGCCCCAGTAATACCATTCGGTCATATATTCGAACTCGGTGTGTCCTTCGTTCAGATTTCACTGACAGCCTCGCTGTTTTCTTCGTCGTGGCACTCCTGTCATCTCGGCTTACTGTGGCCGTCTTTGCGTTTGTTTGCCAAGAGCTTCATCAAATATCTCGCATTGTGCCAAGAAGGTATCGAATTCCTTGACGGTAACGACCACATCTCAATCTCTTCACGACCTCGGACTAACCTTCGCACTACCTCTCCATTGCATACCTTTGCATACCCAACCTCACAATGCGCCCTGGCACAGCCCCCTCAGCAGGAAAAGGGAGGCTCAGGCTCAGAAAAAAAAGGCCCCAGTGTCAGGCTGAGACCCAGGAGGGAGCACAGCGGAGCATCCCCAAGCAGTAGTATGAGACCCTGGGGAGAGTCCCCGGGCTTACCTGTATATAGTACCGTAATGTAGTCTGATACCCAGGGGGGAATGCCATTTGGAAGTACCCATGACTGAGACCCAAGGGGGATTCCCCGCTGAAAAGATGCTCCGTGCAGTCTGAGACTCTTGGGGGATGGCCCCGTAAGCCAAAAGCTTCAGTTGATATGGGACCCAGTAGCTTCCTGTGAGCATGGGTGA